>SJYT01075379.1:307576-343201 GCA_006410635.1 Cephalophus harveyi
TGATGCTGGGAGGGACTGGGGGCAGGAGGAGAAGGGGACGACAGAGGATGAGATGGCTGGATGGCATCACTGACTTGATGGACGTGAGTCTGGGTGAACTCCGGGAGTTGGTGATGGACAGGGAGGCCTGGCGTGCTGCGATTCATAGGATTGCAAAGAGTCGGACACGACTGAGCGACTGAAATGAACTGATACTTGTTAATAAAATTAAAAATTATCTTAAAAAGGTGAGAGGGAAGGAGGGATCCGGACCAAAGTTTGGGGATGGTGGAGCAGTTCTGCTGCTTCTCAGATGCTCAAGAAGAGGAATCTCACCATGGTTGTGGGCAACTTTCTTTAAAATGTAGGCCTCATGGTGCTTCTTTTGCTTCATTCCCAGCCTGTCACTCTACATTGTGTTATCTCTGCCACATAGAGATATTCCACAGTGTGGGGTTTTCCATGGGCTCCCAGGCTACAAAACTGGGTGATCTCTGCCTTGTTGCGTGTCTCAAACCACTCGAGCCGGCTACAGGGAGGACATGCCCTGGCATGTGCCAGTCTCAGGAGAAGGCACAGCATTTCTATGGTCAAGTGGCCAGGGAGAGGCACTGGAGGGCCCTGAGGTGGGCGGCAAAGAATAGAGCATGAGCTTGACTTTACAAATGAGGGAGAGCCCTTACTCCCGTGATTGGGAAAATTAGGTAAGAAGTCGATAAAAAATACAAATTTGTTTTAGTTCTTTTTCAAATCTTCCTGTTTGTTTTCCATATCTTCTTGTTCCTTTCTCATGTTTTGAAAATATCTTTAAACATATTGTGCATTATTATTTCAAGGCCTGTGTCTCGTCATGCTAGCTAGCATCTGAAGCCCTTGGGGGCCTGATTCTCCATGAGGCCTGATTGTTTTCTATGTGTTTTACTATTTTTGTTTTGTGAGCTCATGTTAGCAGAGATTCATCTGGGAGAATCCCAATGGGCCTGGGTAGAGGGTACCTCCTTCTAGAGTGTGTTTGTGTTTGCTTTTGCTGGATTCCTCAGGTCCATTTCCACACTAATTGTTCAGTGACTAAGTCATGTCCAACTCTGCCACCCCATGGACTGCAGCACACCAGGATTCCCTGTCTTCACTATCTCCTGGAGTTTGCACAAACTCACGTCCTTTGAATCAGTGATGCTATCAACATCTCATCCTCTACTTCCCCCTTCTCATTTTGCCTTCCATCTCCCCACAATTGAAGGCTTTTCCAATGAGTCTGCTCTTCCAACTAAGTGGCCAAAGTATTGGAGCTTCAGCTTCAGCATCAATTCTCCCAGGGAATATTCTGGGTTGAGTTCCTTTAGGGTTGACTGGTTTAATCTCCTTGCTATCCAAGAGACTCTCAGGAATCTTCTCCAACACACTAGTTCAGTCGCTCAGTGTCTGATTCTTTGTGACCCCAAGGACTGCAGCACGCCAGGCCTCCCTGTCCATCACCAACTCCCGAAGCTTGCTCAAACTCATGTCCATCGAGCATGTGATGCTATCCAACCATCTCATCCTCTGTCATCCCCGTCTCCTCCTGCCTTCAATCTTTCCAGCATCAGGATCTTTTCCAATGAGTCAGCTCTTCCCATCAGGTGGCCAAAGTATTGGAGCTTCAGCTTCAGCATCAGTCCTTCCAATGAATATTCAGGAATGATTTCCATTCAGATTGACTGGCTTGATCTTGCAGTTCAAAGGATTCTCACGAGTCTTTTCCAACACCACAGTTCAAAAGCATCATTTCCTCAGTGCTCAGCCTTCTTTATAGTCCAATTCTCATATCCATCCATAACTACTGGAAAAACCATAGCTTTGACTAGATGGACTATGTTGGCAAAGTAATGTCTCTAATTTTTAATATGCTTTCTAGTTTAGTCATAGCTTTTCTTCCAAGGAGCAAGTGTCTTTTAATTTCATGGCTGCAGTCACCATCTGCAGTAATTTTGGCGCCCAAGGAAGTGAAGTCTGTCACTGTTTCCATTGTTTCCCCATCTATTTACCATGAAGTGATTGGACCAGATGCCATGATCTTAGTTTTTTGAATATTGAGTTTTAAGCCAGCTTCTTCACTCTCCTCTTTCACTTTTATCAAGAGAAATTTTGATATGGAGGGAGGGAACTTGACAAGTTTCACAAATAAAGTTTCCCATTCTCTCAATACATTGAGATGAGGTTCCCTGCTATAAACTTTGGGAGAAGTCTGGTTTTGAGGTCTGCAGAACTGTGGGTGAGGGATGCCAAGAGGTGACTTCAAGGATTGGTTAGCCAATCGGTTGACTAACAAGGTTTCAGAAATTCCCATAGTTGACAAGGATAGTTGGAAATGTAGGTGATTATGGAAGGAGGAGTGTAATTCTCAACAGAAGCCCCTTTTCCTGTCTGATAAGCAAGTCACATCACTTTCTTGTGTGTTTTAGGGAACATAAGTTTACTTTCCACAGGGACTGGAAGAGAGTAAGACCCACACACCACCCCCTCAAAATAGGAAACCACACAGCAATTTCTGCTTGGGGCTCATTGAGTCCAGTTTCGTTTTTCTGCCACCATTCCAACTCTTTTGATCATGATTCTTGCTCAGCCAATACATTTCAAAGAAACATCTCAAATGCAATTGAGCATGTGTTATGGTGGGGAAACCGTGAACCCTGCTTTGCCGAATAAGTTGTGTCATGTTTGGATTTTCAGTTCCTGCGATGATTACATCCTACCCAAACACCACCCTGGCCACTCAGGGTCAAAAGAAGGAAATGAGCTGCACGGCCCACGGTGAGAAGCCCATCATAGTCCGCTGGGAGAAAGAAGACCGGATCATTAACCCCGAAATGGCCCGTTATCTCGTGTCCACCAAGGAGGTGGGGGAAGAGGTGATTTCTACTCTGCAGGTAAGAGCATGGCAAACAGGACAGATGAGCACCTACCCTCACAGGCAGAATAATCCTGTCCTTTCACATAAGTGAGTGCATGTGGGGGAAAGCCACAAATCATCTTTTGAAATAGTTACAACGGGACTTCCCTTGGTGTTCCAGTGGCCGAGACTTTGCCTTGCAACTCAGGGGGTGCTGGTTCAATCCCTGGTCAGAGACCTAAGATCCCACATGCCTCACAGCCAAGAAACCAAACAACTTTTTAATAAAAAGAACAAAACAAAAAACAAATTCAATAAAGGCTTTAAAAATGATCCATGTCAAAAAAAAAAAATCTTAAAAAAAAGAAACATTCATGAAACACTTATCTCTCTACTTTTATATATAAAGGGATTCCAGAGTAGCCTGCAAAAATAGTACTTTATCCTACATGTGGTTAAGAGTGAAATTATTGCCAACATGGTAGGGAAACAAACTGTAATAATAATAATAAGAGACAAATGGCATTTTTTAATTTTTTTTTTATTGAAGGATAATTGCTTTACAGAATTTTGTTGTTTTCTGTCAAACCTCAACATGAATCAGCCATAGGTATACATATACCCCCTCCCTTTTGAACCTCCCTCCCATCTCCCTCCTCATCCCACCCCTCTAGGTTGACACAGAGCCCCTGTTTGAGTTTCCTGAGCCATAAAGCAAATTCCCATTGGTGATCTATTTTACATATGGTAATGTAAGTTCCTGTGTTATTCTCTCCATACATCTCACCCTCTCCTCCCCTTTCCCCAAATCCATAAATCTATTCTCTATGTCTGGAGAAATAGCATCTTTTAATGACAGGTAATTCTGGAGAAATGACAGCCTACACTGTGCACTTTCTTTTAACTTCCTGAAAAAAAAAGAAGGCTTCTGCAACAAAAATATTATAAGGAAAATATTTTGCTTCTTGGGTGAAAACCCAGAGTAAAAAAGTATTGCAGTCTCTTAGAATTTTTAGCACTGCTGGTAGTTAGCTGAGTGATTCCTTTAATATGGGGGAGAAATGATGCTGTAAAACACATATGAGGGAAAAAAAAAAAAAAGCCCCGTGTTTGAAATGTGCATATTGATTCACTCTCAGGTCCAATCTTGGAGTCCTGGGAGACCAAAACTTTATTGCAATGTTTATAGATCTGTTTTATTTAGGCAGGATTCCCCTGGCTGTTTTAAAAATCCACTATGAGATTTAACCAAAACTCAGCCCAATGACACTGTTTAAATATTTACAAATATAGTACCTGATGGTCTGATGGACACTGCCAGTGATGTAGAGAAACTTCATCAGCACAGGCTCTACTGGCTCATGAGAAATATTTTGGAAATTGTTTGCTAAGGCCCATCATTGTCTTTTAGAGACAAACATACATATATCAATAATATAAAGAAGACATTTAATAAAACATTTCTCTCAACTTAAAAAAAATCCACTATGAGATTTTTTTTTTTTAAGTGGGAGTATGTGGAATATATGTCAACCTGAACGTGAGATCCTACATAAATTTCACATCCAGTTTAATGAGCTGGCAGCTGACATGGATCATGTACACTGAATCTGTCCATCTGCACATTTACAATTGTGCTGAAATAATTTGTTCTCAGCTTTCTGTGTCCCTGTGTGTGAGTGTGTATGTGTGTGCTTGGGGCTGGGAGGAGAGTGAGAGGAGAGAGATTTTTGTAGCCAAGAGCGCTTTGAGTTGTTCTCTCTCTGCATTCCTCTGGGTAAGATGGATTTCTCTCTGCTTTACACATAGATTTTGCCAACGGTAAGAGAAGATTCTGGCTTCTTCTCCTGTCACGCTATCAATTCTTATGGAGAGGACCGTGGAATAATTCAGCTCACGGTGCAAGGTAAGACGGACAGAACCTAGGGGGAGAAACTTGGCGGTGTCAGGACAGTGTGTGCCCAGGCTTGGGTGTCCGAGTGGCCTCAGCTTGATACATCACATTTCCAAGTCCTAAGAAGATGTTGAATCTGAACAAAGTCGGTGCTAAAGCTTCATTTTGCAGATCTCACGATTATACCAAGGTGCAGCCCCCAAACAGAGGGAGCAAAGTCCATAAAGGAACTGGGTCAGCTGACTGGGCCGCCCGGACAGTGTGCCTTTCTTGTTCAAATTTAGGAATCCTTATTAGATGATCTGCCCCTGGAGGAGGGAAATGGCAACTCACTACAGTATTCTTGCCTGGGAAATCCAATGGACAGAGGAGCCTGGCGGGCTACAGTCCATGAGGTCGCAAAGAGACAGACACGGCTGAGTAGCTAAACAACTAGATGATCTGAATGAAAGTTTTATATTTGGGGCCAAAATAGTTTCTGAGTTAATAGATCCCAAGCCAGACCAGAAGAGTGACATGTAAATCCTCAGGTTTGGGCCAGCTTTATAAGTGCTATGAAAATTGGCAAATTTGGGAAAAAAAAAAATTGTTCCATCCTAAAATGCGATTAGGAAAAAAATACTTCCAGTTAAAAAAAAAAAAGTCTGCCATGTTGAATGCTGACAAAGCTTTTGTGAGTCACTCAGGATTTTCACTAGCATCTTATGCCTGAACGATGTGCAAACTGACCCAGGTTTTCTGTTGACCATACAGAGCCCCCAGATCCTCCTGAAATTGAGATCAAAGACGTGAAGGCACGCACCATCACCCTCAGGTGGACTATGGGCTTTGACGGGAACAGCCCCATCACGGGCTATGACATTGAATGCAAAAATAAATCAGGTAAGTCCTTCATTTCCTCCAGCTGTACTTCCACTTCCAAAAGCTGTTTTACTGGTTGCCTTTTAATGTAAGCACAACCTGGACTCCGGGAAATTCAGAGGGAGCTCTTTTCGCCAGTCTATCTCTTTCCTTGCGTGAAGCACACCCACTCCCATTTCCTTTGCTGGGAGTGATTTTGTGTTGAGATCTCTTTGTTGGGTCGCCCTGCCTCTTTTCTCCTTAAACAAGCAGGGCCTCAGTCCTGCTCCCTGCCCGTGGGTCACTTTGGCACTCTCACCACCAAAGGGTGCACAGGCTGCTGCCAACCCAGCCTGGCCGCTGGCATTATTTTCCCCACCTTCCCATCTTCCCTCTGCTTCCCTCGTGTCCACATCCCTGAGCATTGGCTGCGTTCGGTGCCCGTGGGCTGAGCTGAGCCCTGGTGGTTTGTGCAGAGGGCCACATATTGCTGAGACAGGACTGACCCAGCAGGGACCTCCTGGATGTGCAGGGACAGGCTGGTGGCACAGATGCAGCCAGGCACTCCTGTGCTTCCTCTGGGCAAGCAGCCAGCTCACCAAGAGCCCAGAAATAAAACAGACCGGCTGTCAGGACCACATCAGGCACGCCGGTTGATCATCTTAAAGTGACAATGACAGGGCCACTTTGAACATGAGGACCCATCAGGCCGAGGGGAGGGTACCACCACTGTGGCTCCAGGTCTGGATTTGGACACGAAAGGCATGAGGAATTAGAGCAGCATCAGCTCGTGAGGGTTTGATAGCCTCACAGTCTGGGAAAGTGGCCTCATTTCTCACTTTCTAGGCACCGTGCATCACTTCACAGCACACTGTCATGACACATTTATCCCGTGAGCTGAAGCTGGAGCAAAACATTAAGCTGGTGACATGTTGAAAGGCAGGCCAGGTGGGCAGAAATGTTTCTGTAGGAGCAGGCAAGGGGCAGGGTGGGGCAAAGTGCGAGACTGGATGAGGAAGTGGGTCCAGAAAAAGGCTAAGGGTGGGGGTTAAGGAAAGGAATTACTGCTACTGCTAAGTCGCTTCAGTCGTGTCCGACTCTGTGTGACCCCATGGACGGCAGCCCACCAGGCTCCCCCATCCCTGGGATTCTCCAGGCAAGAACACTGGAGTGGGGTGCCATTTCCTCTCCAGTGCATGAAAGTGAAAAGTGAAAGTGAAGTCGCTCAGTCATGTCTGACTCAGTGACCCCATGGACTGCAGCCCACCAGGCTCCTCCGTCCATGGGAGTTTCCAGGCAAGAGTACTGGAGTGGGGTGCCATTGCCTTCTCCGAGGAAAGGAATTACTGAGGATGAAAACAGCTTGCATCAAACCAAGAGCAGAGGTCACAGCAATAGTGCTTGAGGATGGCTAGAAGTCCTGGGTTAGAGATGCATGAGAAAAGATGTCAGAAGAGCCACGGTGACCAGCTTGGTTCCCTGAGCCACAACCGGAGACCCGGAAGTGAGGTGATGCTTCCATGGACCCTGAGAAAGCCTCCTGAGAGGAGCATGGTGGCTGTGGTCACAGTCCCCTGGAAACCAGATCCCGTGCAGGGGATGGAGGTAGAGGGCGGCCAGTGAGCAAGCTGTGGGCAGTGCTGAACCAGCAGGGATCTTTCAGAAATCAGGACCAACGGGCTTGCCCAGGGCCAAGGGCAGAGAGGAGGCCCTGCCTTTGTTCTAAAGAAATAAGGGCAGGATGGAACCAAAGATTGAGAAATTCTGAGATCTGGGTCATGAAGTCTCTTAGGTGAGGCAGGCATGTTCTTGCAGAGAACAACCTGGAAACTGAGGGCGAGAATGAAAACTCAGCAGGTACACAGACACACATAGTGGGGATACTCTGCAGAGTCTACAGAGAGAGGGGCAGACCCCCACCCCAAGTCTCGCAGGTCGGCGTTAATAGAAGGACTGCAGGTCTGGGAGCTAGTGCCCACAAAGCCAGTCAGGGGAGCAGCTGCGTGCCTCCCTGTCTTCAGGGGATCGGTCATTTCCAGGTGCTCGTGATGACCCAGTGGTTCCTCAAGGGAGTTTGGGTTCAGCGTGTCCCTGGCCCTGTCTCTTACCAGCTGTAAGCACCCCCGCCACCATCCTCCTCTGTGAAATGGGCAACCGCAGCATCACCTGTGACAAGAGTCCCTCAAAGGCTGCCCTCCCATCCCTGGACCACACAGTTACCATGGTTACTCCCACCTGCTGCTCAGACCCCGCTCCTCATTTGACCTCCACAGGGATGCATCCCAGGTCCACATTCAAGCCCATGCCTTCCTCTCATGTGCTGCAGTCTCTCTCCTTTCCTTGCCTGGCAGATATGTGAACTCATATTTAACTGTGTGTCTGTGTGTCTTTTTTAATTTATCAATATTTTCTTTTATTGAATCTGGATTTTGACTCAAGTTAGAAAAATCGTTCTCTGGATTGTGGTCATAAAATAAATCAGCCTGTTTTCTTCTATCGTTTTGTGCTTCTTTCCCTCCCTTTTCTAAATTGAGATCTCCAAACCATTTGGAGTCTACTCTTGTGTATGCTGGGAGAGATGGATCTGATTTTATCTTCTCCAGAAATGGGTCTTCTGTTGCCCCAACATCATTTATTTAAAATCCACCTTTGTCCAGTGATTTCAGATGCCACCTTTATCACATACTAGGTTTTCATATGCTGTTGTTCAGTCACAGTCGTGTCCACCTCTTTGTGACCCATGGACTGCAGCACTCCAGTCTACCCTGTCTTTCACCATCTTCTCAGAGTTTGTTCAGACTCAAGTCCATTGAGTCGGTGATGCCATCCAACCATCTCATCCTCTGCTGCCCCCCTTCTATATGTAATTGAGTCTATTGCTGGACTTTCCTATTCCATTGGTTTACCTATGTACTAATGCAGCAGTACCAGACTGTTTTAATCATAGAGGCTTTATGTCTTAATATTTGGTAAGGCTAGTCTACCCTTGCAACTTTTCCCTCCCAGTGTTTTCTTAGCTTTCCATATATAATTTCAGGATCAACTCATTTAGCTCCATAAACACATGTTTTTGTCATTGTTAATGGTATCCCATTAAGTTTATTAATTAGAGCTTATGACATTTTTATGATGTTGCTATGGATTGAATTCCCACCCCTAAACTCTGATGAAATGACCTCCCTTGCATGGTTTGAAAATAGATGACACTCCTTAGTTTTCCATTTGCCAAGAAAAATAAAGTATCCCAAGTTCCTTTGAGTGTCCCTCCTCGGACCATCACCTGGCCCTTCAGCTCCACTTGCCCTCTGGCAGCACCCCACGTGTCATCTGACTGGGCACAGGCACAAAGGAGCCATCACCTCCCTCGTTTGGAACCTTTGACTTTCTTCATACTTTCTTCTTTGACTTTCTTTGACTGCCTGCGTCCTGCTGGTTTCTATGGCTGCCACAAACTGGGTTCCTAGTGGCCACCGCTCTCCTCCAGGTGGACACCAAGATCTGCCTTCCATCCGCTTCCAGCATCTTGCCCCATGTGCAAGGCCAGCCCGTCGGCCTGCAGCCTACCACATCTACTCCAGCCTGCCGTGTTCCCCACACCCCTTCTTGGATGCCTTCTCCCCGAGGCCTCACCAATCACTGCCTGGGCTTGGTGCCTTAGTTCCCCCCCACCCCTGCTGCCTTTCACATAAGGGCTCTCCTGCAAGGATAAGACAGAGCAGAAGTGGCTTCCGCAGGTGCTGGTTCTCCCTTCTCTCACCCAACACCGTAGATCTCAATCCTTCTCTGAGCCACTTCTTCATTTTCTACCTTTTGCGTAATTTTGCCTCTCAGACTCTAGGTCACCCTCACTTATTCAAGCCTCTAACAACTCTTCTCCCAGTGAAGTTCTCTGCCTTACATTTGTCCTTGATGATCTGCTGTTCTCCTGTCTCAGGCCATATCCCCTTCAAGCTGGGCTCATCAGCAAGCATCCAGTTCAACCACACTGCTCCCGGGGGCCCTCCCCAGTCTTCACTCGGGTGATAACTGGACTTTTAGAGGCAGAGACTCGACTCTGAACCTCTGCAACCTCTTTACCCCTGATCTCTCTGGATCATGTCATAGCATCCTTCCTCCTTTCTCAACAGATGCTTCTCACTTATTTTTTCTAAACCAAGGGACAAATCTGACCCTGCACAGCTCTCTCACCTTTTGCTCCTACAAACCAGAGGACTTACAACAACTCTTAGGCAAGTTCCACCGCCCCGCCCCCCCCTGCACTGAGCCGAGCTCTCTGCACTGCTCCTCCTCATCAGGAAGCCAAGTCAGAAGCTCATCAGAAGTCTCCCTCTAAGGACGTGAGACTTCCATCAGATTCCTAAAAAATTGAAATTGAGTCTCATTGGATATCCAGCAGAGACCTCGTGAAGGTCCCATGCTGACCTAGACTTGGGGATAACACAAGAGGGGTCAAATCCCAGCCTCACTTCTCAGCACCTCAACAACAGGGTCTGAGATTCTTGACCTTCACAATGAAAATAAAAATCCCTGCTTCATGAGGATGTTGTCAGAATCCAATTGAAAATACATTCTGTCCAGATTCTAGCTGTGCAGAAGAATGACCCAGAGAGTTATTGTTCCGTCGCTCAGTGGTGTCCAACTCTTCCTGATCCCATGGGCTGCAGCATCCCAGGCCTCCTTCCCTCACCGTCTCCTGGAGTTTGCCCAAGTTCACGTTTATTGTATCAGTGATGTCATCCAGCCATTTCATACTCTGATGCCCTCTTCTACTTCTGCCCTCAATTTTTTCCAGCACCAGGGTCTTTTCCAATGAGTTGGCTGTTCACATCATGTAACCAAACTATTGGAGCTTCAGCATCAGTCCTTTCGATGAGTATCCAGCATTGATTTCCTTTAAGATTGACTGATTGTATCTCCTTGCAGTTCAAGGGACTTTCAAGAGTCTTCTCCAGCACCACAGTTTGAAGGCATCAATTCCATGGCCCTCTGCCTTCTTTACCATCCAGTTCTCATAACTGTACATGACCACTGGAAAGACTATAGTCTTGACTATACAGACCTTTGTTGGCAAGGTGATATCTTTGCTTTTCAACACACTGCCTAGGTTTGTTATAGCTTTCATGCCAAGAAGCAATTGCTAACTCTTTAAACAATTAAATGCCTGATGCTAAGTCATGGATGGAGCCTCATGTGGTTCTAACCACATGAGGGTCTATAACGATGCCAGTTTTAATGTCAAATGGTTCATTACCCAGTTTTAGCACTTATTAGCTCTCTTAACCAGACCAGGTTGCTTACCCTCTCTGAGGTTTGTTTTTTACCTGGGTAGGAATAGCATCGTGACTCTCAGAGATGCCCTTGTGGCTCTCACATGCTACAACCTCCCAAAGAGAGAGAGGCATTTTTTAAAGTACCACCCCCAGAGATTCTGACTGCATGGATGTGAAAGTGCAGTTGTCAGAAAGCTTTGAGTTGTTTCTGATGTGCCCACAAATATGGGGACTGCAGAAATCACCCTTGTAAAATGCCTAGCAGGGCACTGAGTGAGCAGATGCTGCTCTGAAACCTGAGTTCACCTTCCTTCTGGCTTTTCTTCACCCACAACCTTGACTTCTGCCCAAACCCAGCATCTGCTCTTCTCCCCAAAGCTGAGCCCCGTGGTCCACACCATGGAGATTCCCCTTCCCTCTGAGTTCAGGGTTGTTGGGTTGTTGTTCAGTTGCTAAGTTGTGTCTGACTCTTTGTGACCCCAAGGACTGGAGCATGGCAGGCTTCCCTGTCCATCCCCATCTCCCAGTTTGCTCAGACTCATGTCTGTTGAGTCGGTGATGCCATCCAACCATCTCATCCTCTGCTGCCCCCTTCTCCTTCTCCTGGCCAGTGGTAGACCCAGAGAGCAATGCAGAAGATCCCACAGAGACTGTTCTCTGTGAACAGCTTCCATCAGGGGCCCTATTCTGAGGTTTCAGTCCTGTCTACACCCCAGAAATACAGATCCTCCCCTTTGGCCCCCTTGGACCCCAGAGGCAGCAACTCCCTACTCTTGTAGGTCCTGGGAACCTCAGCATCTCCTACAGGTCCCTTTAGCCAAGCCCACATCTCAGTAAACAGACACCTTACAAACTACCTTTGTATGACTTACACAATCTCCTTGATGCTACTTGGGAGTCTAGAAACCCACCCTCCGCTTCCTCCATTGGTCAAGACCTGTAATCAATCCTCACAAGCATTTCATTCTTCAACCTGCTTTTCCTGCTCATGTCCTTACCCCAAATCCCCCATCCATACTTGCATCCTCCAGGTCCATCTCTAGGCATGCCTTTCTGCTCGTGACATATTCCTCCTAAGAAGTATCTTTATTTTGTCTATCACGTGTTCTTGCTAGTTTTATTTGTATTTCAATTTGCAGTTCCATCCTCAAGTGTCAGGATTTCCCTGGGGTCTGTTTTTAATGCTCAGTGTGATATTCTTAAGCACACTTTGTTTATAACTCATGACCAGTCTGTGTGCACTTTGGCATCTGAGATCAGAAGTGGCATTTTTGGCCCCTTTCTCAGCTCTTCTCCTGGGTAGACACACCCTGGTTGTGTTCTTTTGATGTCATATCATTTGCTAGAGTGTGTTTGGAAATTTCACTAGACTTTCCTCTTCTTCGGGGGCTTCCCTGGTGGTGCAGAGGTTAAAGCGTCTGCCTGCAATGTGGGAGACCTGGGTTCGATCCCTGGGTCGGGATGATCCCCTAGAGAAGGAAATGGCAACCCATTCCAGTATTCTTGCCTGGAGAATCCCATGGATGGAGGAGCTTGGTGGGCTACAGTCCACGGGTCGCAAAGAGTCAGACACGACAGCGACTTCAACTTCACTTTCACTTTCACTTTCCTCTTCTTCATTCAATTACTTTAAAATCCTTCAGGATAACACATGTCTCTCTCTTTGTCATCCTCTTGATCTTTACCTGAAAAGCCCACCCTGTAGTGTTTTGAACCATAGTCTAAGAGTTATGATCACTGACATCACCTTTTTCTTTCAAAGTCTAATCATTTCAGGAAAGAAGCTAAAAATATACCCCCTTCTCCAAGGACCATGCACTTCCCGCCTGAGACCCCCACCTTGGTGACTCCCCAGGGGCTATTCTCATGACTTCCCTGGCAGGAGAAGGAGACAGGCAGTCACTGTGTCCCTGCAAGCTCTCAGCCATCTCCTAGACACACCTCAGGGAGTATGGCATGTTTCCATGGCTATGTCAGTTCCAGAAGGCTCTGTAATAGCCTGGGAAGAACCATCAAACCCTACAGGTGTCAGCTTGGTTAGCAACTGCCTCTGCATCATGCAGGGCCTGGAGTTCCTCCCTGTCATCCTAGTTTTTTTTCCAGAAGGCCTGACTTTCTTTTTGTGGGACAAGGCTCCTACTTATACATCATTCTGTTGGCATGAACTTCCTTCCCATCACTTGTCCTCTATTGAATCTCATTCTTCTGTTCTTCTATAATTTGTTATTTTGCAGCATCTTCTCTTTTTAAATTAATTTGTATTGGCATATAGTTGCTTTACAATGTTGTTAGTTTCTGCTCTACAGCAAAGTGAATCAGCTATATGTATACATATTGTTGTTCAGTCGCCAAGCCATGTCTGACTCTTCACAACCCCATGGACTGCAGCACACCAGGCTTCCCTATTCCTCACATTCTCCCAGAGTTTACTCAAGTTCATGTCCATTGACTCAGTAGTGCCATCCAACCATCAGATCCTCAGTCACCCTCTTCTTCTGCCTTCAATCTTTCCCATCTTAGGGGTCTTTTCCAATAAGCCAGTTCTTCTCATCAGAATATTGGAGCTTCAGCTTCAGCATCAGTTCTTCCAAAGAGTATTGAGGTCGATTTCCTTTAAGATTGACTGGCTTGATCTCCTTGAAGTCCAAGAGACTCTCAAGAGTCTTCTCCAGCACCACAGTTCAAAAGCATCAATTCTCCAGCGTTCTGCCTTCCTTACTGTCCAGCTCTCACACCCGTACATGTCTACTGGGAGCCTTGACTATGTGGACCTCTGTTGGCAAAGTGATTGCTTTTTAACACACTGTCTAGGTTTGTCATTGGATTTCTTTCCATATAGGTCACCACAGAGCATTGAGTAGTGCTCCTTGTGCTCTACAGTAGGCCCTCATTAGTTATCTATTTTATACAAGGCATCAATAGTGTGTCTTCTCTTTCTCTGTCATGCCCTTCCCCCTTCAATCATTTGGACTCAAAAGGTACTGTTGCTTTCAGGAAATACCAGTAGCTAGTTTCTATACACTCCATTCCCTGTAAGAGCCCTCAGAGGAAGACTTGAAGCCACATATTCCGCCTACAAGTCCAGGAAATCTCTTACACTTGCAATGATCTTTGGTCAGAGCAGCCCTTGGAACTTCCATGGCCATCATTAATGTGGAAAAGGGCATGGGGTCTTTCCCAGGACCCAGAGGTCTATTTGGCATGTATTTATTCATCTAGGAAATATGCATTTATTATTTGCCAGGCTCTGTGCGAGCACTGGGCCTACAGCATTAAACACGGCCAGCATGGTCCGTGCCCTCACGGGGCTTAGAATTCAGCAGGAAATTCAGACTCTAGGTGCAATTCTTATAAGTCTGATGAGCTCAGCAGGGCAAACGCAAGAGGATCCTGGGATGGGCAGGGAGGCATGAGAGTATGCATGCATTCTCTCTGCCACCGTCTCAGGGGGATCTTGGTACTTCCTCAACCACAATCATCTCTTGACCCCTCCCAATCCCAATCAGCACCTGTTCAAACTCTTTCTGAAATAAGAACTGTTCATCAATGTGCTCATCATCGGTTGAAACCCAAAAGCCAGCAGGTGCACACCATCATGGATTCAATGACAACTCTTCGCAGAAGGCATGTCCTGTCTTTAAAATTAGCTGTGGTTGAAAATAATTCCTACACTAAAGGATTGGAGACAAAAATGATTTCAAAACTTAGAACTGAAAAGTACATTAATGACCAGTGCTTATGGGGGAGACTGAGATTAGTTTTTATATATTTCATTTTTACCACCCTCCTTTTGGAGAACAAGGGGTCTGACATGGCTAAAGTCTTTGCTGGTTTTCAAATACCTTTAAGAACTAGGGATTTTTTCCTTTTGGGTGGAGGGCTGCTCAAACCATACCTTTTTTTTTTTTTTTTTAATCATTTTGTACCATGAGTGCTTGGAAGTAGCTGTTTTTCACTTTATTGGCATCAGCTTCCCCCACTTCTATTTATCTCTGTGATTTCTGCCAAGGAGTCTGTTGTGTTGCCTCGGACAAAACTCCCTGAAACCAGCTGCCCACAGCCTTGTACCCCACAATGTGGGTGTTGAATGTTGAGTTTTGCATCCCCTCTGATGGCTAGCCCACCAGAATACTGGCAGCATTGCATTGAGAATTCACTTTGAGTTGTAACTTTTTTTCTTTCCTTCTTTCTTTTTTAAAAAATTCCTACTTGTAAACTTTCAAAAGCAGAGGGAAAAAACTCATGTCTCTATCTCTTCTTTTTTGAAAAACAAAACCCAAAAGACTCCTGGGATTCTGCTCAGAGAACCAAAGACGTTTCCCCTCAGCTGAACTCGGCCACCATCATTGACATCCACCCTTCCTCCACCTACAGCATCCGCATGTACGCCAAGAACCGGATTGGCAAGAGTGAGCCTAGCAACGAGCTGTCCATCACCGCGGACGAGGCAGGTACGTCTGATGGGCAGAGGGCCTCTGGGAGCGGGCTGGTGGGGCTCAGATGGTTAATGCAAAGTCACAGCCGTGGTGAACGCTCTCTGTAGCTCCACGCCCATCAAAACCACAGACAGCACTCTCTGCCTACTTTGAAGGCACTGTTCTTCAAACAGGACTCAGGTCAAGGTTCTCACACCCAAGACTTAAAAGAAAGACATATGAAGCTAATGATCTGGTGAGATTTAAAGAACCATGCTGTTCTTACAGCCCTTTTGTCTGGATGTGTGGAATCCAGGTTGACAGGAGAGCTGAGAGCCTGTCTTGCCCAAGTCCCTGTGAAGTCAGGGGAGGAAGGATCACTTAACTAGAAAATAGCTAGAATATTCTCTGTCTGGGGACCAGGGGGAAGGTGGTGCAGATAATTTTATTGACTGGAAACAATATTTCCATCATCAATGGTATTGCTGATTTTTCCTATGACAAAGTATTTCATGTTATGTTGAAAATGTCGAAGATTGAGATAGGCATTTTGAAGACAGAACAGCGCACACGATCCTACCACCCAGAGTTATTGATAGCTACGTGGATATCACACACTAAATTATTCATCATACATGCATGCGTGCACGCTCACCCACACAGATACAGACACACACAGACACACAGCCTTCGATACAGAAGTTTGCTCATGGTCACCTGGGGTGGCAATAACCTGGTTGCAGAGGACTAAGCAATTGGGCAGTGGACGCCACCTGCCAGCCTGCCTCCTACAGAAGAGAAGGAAGAGAGCTGCCCTAGGGCTTCTCTGCAGAAGGAAAGGGAAAGAACCACAGCCTGGCTCATCTTTGGGGGGGTGAAAGAGTATCCAGCCCCAAACCTAGATTTTCATTTCCTGCCCACACTCAAAACTGATCAGCCACCCCCAACTCTGCAGGGAAGGTGGAAGCTTGGGCTCAGACCTTTGTTCTCAAGATTAAGGGGATCATCGCCAAATGATGGAGCTTCCACAAGAGATCGCTGCATCTTTCAACTGCAGTTGTTCTTGCCTCTGTTCCTTCTCTGTTTTGTTGTTGTTTAGTCGCTAAGTATTGTGTGACTCTTTGAGACCCCATGGACTATAGCCTGCCAGCCTCCTCTGTCTGTGGGGTTTCCCAGGCAAGAATACTGTAGTGGGTTGCCATTTCTTTCTCTAGGGGATCTTCCCAACCCAAGGATCAAAGCAGTGTCTCCTGCATTGCAAACGGGTTCTTTACCACTTCTTGCCTGGTGAATCCCATGGATGGAGGAGCCTGGTGGGCTACAGTCCATGGGGTCGCAAAGAGTCAGACACGACTGAGCGACTTCACTTCACTTCACTTCACTTCTTTACCCCTGAGCCACCAGTGAAGGCTCACTTCTCTGTTACCCTCCCTAATTGCACTTTGAATGGACATCATTCATCTATATCACTTAAAGACTTCCTAAAATTTGTAATCCTGCCTTCCACCATTTCTTTAATAAACCCCATATTGTTAGGTATGTCAGTTATTTTCTTTAATTGAAGTATAGTTGATTTACAATGTTGTGCTGATTTCAAGTGAACGGCAAATTGATTCAGTTATATATAAGCATATATACATATATATACATATATATTCTTTTCCATTATAGCTTATGACAAGATATTGAGAATAGTTTCCTATGCTATACAGTAGGTCTTTATTGTTTGCCTATTTTACACATAGTAGTATGTATCTGTGAACCCCAAACTCATAATTTACCTCCCCTCCTCTCTTCCTTTTTGTAACTGTAAGTCTTTTTTCTATGTCTGTGAGCCTGTTTCTGTTTGGTGAATAAATTTGTCTGTATCATTTTTAGATTCCACATATAAGCAATATCTATCTTTGTCTGACTTACTTCTCTTGGTACCATAATCTCCAGGTCTGTCCATGGTGCTGTAAATGGCATTGTTTTGTTCCTTTCTATGGCTGAGTAATATCCCATTTGTATGTGCACCACGTCGTCTTTATCCATTCCTGTGGTGATGGACATTTAGGTTGCTTCCACATCTTAGTTATTGTAAATAGTGCTGCTATGGACATTGGGGTGCGTGTATCTTTTCAAATAAGAGTTTTAATCTTTTCCAGATATATTTCCAGGAGTGAGGATTCTGGATCATATGGCAACTCTATTCTTTAGTTTTGTTAAGAGACAACCCTACCGCTTTCCATAGTGTCTGCATCAACTTACATTCCCACCAACAGTGTAGGAGGGTTCTCTTTACTCCACACCCTCTCCAACATTGATTATTTGTAGACATCTTGAGGCCATTCTGACTGGTATGAAGTGAAATCTCATTGTAGTTTTGATTTGCATTTCTCTTCAAGTTTTCATTATCATAAACACTACTATCATGAGCGTCATTTGATATATCCTGTGATATATCTTTTGCCATTTCCAACAATATGTTTTATGTTAAATTTCAAGAAGGATGAAAGCAAATGCCAAAATCTAACTCCTTTGTTATGCACAGTCAACATTGTCCTTAAGGAAATAGGTTAACATTTATTGTTTTTCCTGAACTGCACCTACATATTCATTTTTCAACTCTGGAATACATCAGTTCTTGAAAAATCATTTTTAAGGGTGGGAGATAGGATAACTTTGTGCTTCAGTCTGAGGGCAAGCCACTTCTAATGCTTGGAAACTGTGTGATTTCTCATCTGCAAGATTCACTTAATGATGTCTTTCTACTCCTCACCACAAACATGTTGGGTAATTGGAAAAAACCCTAATTTCTGAAAGTACTTTGCACGGTTCTGAAATAAGTAGGAAATGAGTGTTAATAAGCTCCTACAAAAATAGAATCTTATTTAAATATTGATGTAAACAACACACTCACTTCCTGGAATTTCATCATGCTGGGGATTTAGGGAGAATAAGCCACCCCCAAAACGAAAGCTCTGGGTTAGGGCTGAGCCTTCTCCTTCCTCTGAGCCACTTTTCTGACTCTGCCCACCTCCATGGCCTTCTCAAGGCAGGGATGGTTTCCAATGGTGCATTTTGCACCGTTTTCCCCATCGCCATGACCGATGCAGGTGCTGTGGTTTTTTTTTTTTTTTTTTCTGCCATTTCCTCAGTGATCTCCCTGTAGCTGGCCGTTGCCATGGCAGTGCTTCTCTCTCCAGCCCAGGATGTCAGATGAACAGCTACTCCTGGTCACCGGTCACCTTTGTGCAGCCCACTCTTAGGTGTCTCTGCAGACAGATGAACACAGAGCGCCCCACCCCCCGGCTCCTGGGCTGACAGTTGGGGTTTCACCAGGCAGCCCCACAACTCATCATTCACTCTTCAAACTAGCTAAGGGAGAATGCGAGGGGAGGTCAGGCATGAGCACAGAAAAGCTGAAAACCAGAACTTGCCTTGTCTTGCCGCATAGGTTTGCATGACTGAAATCAGAGAGCCATTTTCTTACGTGTGACTCACGTAGAAAGGAGGGCAGCTCTCCTGACCAAAGCCTCCCTCTCCAGCTCTGCTTGGAGTGACGGGGCTTGTCCCTGCCACCTCCAGGGGCTCCCCAAAGGCACCTCTTTCAGGAGCTGCAGCCATCTCGAGAGAATCTTTTCCAGCCCTATGGCCATCTTTCCCTGAAGAAATGAAGTCATCACTTTAGCAGTGAGAATCCCCAGATGGAAGCTTCTAGAAGCCATAGACCCACCCATTTTTTATGGTGATGCAGTGCCCAAGGGCTTCCCAGGTGGCGCTAGTGGTAAAGAATCTACCTGCCAATCCAAGAGACACAGGTTAGACATGAGAGATGCAGGTTCGATCCTTGCATGGGGAAGATCTCCTGGAGGAGGGCATGGCAACCCACTCCAGTTTCCTTGCCTGGAGCTTGGCAGGCTCCAGTTCATAGGGTCACAAAGAGTCAGACACAACTGAATCAACTTAGCATGCATGCAAGTGCCCAAGTCTAGGGCACCCAAGAATGCCTCTCACCGCCCACTTGCTGAGGAAAGGAGCCCATAAGGTCTCCCCTACCCCATTACTACCTTGAAGCTACACCAGGCTCCTCGTGGCCAAGCAGTGATGACCCTCCCTTCCTGCCGCCTCCTCCTCGTGTGAGCTGCTCCTGCCCGCGTCTGGAGCCTGCCGAGGTCATGCCTCCTCTTCTGTGCTCTCCCTTGAAAAGAAAGTCAAGCGTCACGCTCTAGTACAGTGCCTCCCCTCTGCTGTCAAATTACTTTCTTCCCCACATAGCAGTCTCCTGGCTTCTCCTGGGTCTTATTTGCTTATGGGGCTGGGCTGAGTCACCCAGTGAGAGGCACTCCTGAACTTCTATCTCTGGTTCCTCATTGGAGAATTTGCTAAGGGTCTACCATGTGCCAGGTCCAAAATTGGGCAGAGACCAGGGTGTAAAAATGGGCAAAGAAGGACTGAGACACAACGACAGAGTCTACAACAACATGCTCATCTCTGACAGAAGTAACCTGGGGAATTCCCTGGCATCAGGAGGTTAGGAAAGGATGCTCTCATTTCCAGGGACACAGTTTCAATCCCTGGCAGTGGAACTAAGATCCCTCAAGCTGCCTGGTATGACCAAAAAAAGAGAAGTAGCCTGGGTGAGTGGAACATTCTTTGCTGGGCATAGGAGACCAAGACAGAATTTCAGTTCAGTTCCGTTCAGTTGCTCAGTCGTGTCCAACTCTGTGACCCCATGAATCGCAGCACGCCAGGCCTCCCTGTCCATCACCTGGAGTTCACTCAGACTCATGTCCATCGAGTCAGTGATGCCATCCAGCCATCTCATCCTCGGTCGTCCCCTTCTCCTCCTGCCCCCAATCCCTCCCAGCATCAACGTCTTTTCCAATGAGTCAACTCTTCGCGTGAGGTGGCCAAAGTACTGGAGTTTCAGCTTTAGCATCATTCCTTCCAGAATTTAGTAAGAACCAAATAAATTGAAGAACAGTTGATACCTAAATGGGGAGAGGATGAATTCATTTAGTGACTATTTATCAAATAAACAGCTTATTCCTTTAAATTATTATTCATTCAGCATGTATTATGTGCCACGTGCTGTTCTGGGCATCCGAGACACAACAATGAATAAAACAGCTTGTCCTGCCTTTGTGGGAAGGACCAAAAACAGACGTCCAGACCAGAGACGACCGGGGACCACCATGGGTTTGACAGTTAGGAAGGGCCTGCCCACGTTGTATTTTCAGCCAAACCAAATTAGTGGGCTTCCTAGGTGGCACTAGTGGTAAAGAATTATCATTTTTCACAGAAATTTGCACTTGGCGTGGGGCTTTAGCTGTGGCTGAGCAGTAGAGAATCCTGCTGCAATGCAGGAGATGCCCGCAACGCAGGCTCGATCCCTGGGCTGGGAAGACCCCCTGGAAAAGGGACTGGCAATCTGCTCGAGCATTTTTGCCTGAGAAATCCCATGGACAAGGGAGCTTGGAGGGCTACAGTCCATGGAGTCACAAGTCAGACAGGACTAAGCATGCGGACAGGACATAGCCTTGCCTAGAATAAACATTAGGAGCTGTAAATATAGTCTTCATTTATTACTCTTTTACAAATTGAATAGTTTCAGTTTCTATTTAAAAAATGCAGCAACTATATATTTTGGAAAATCACATTCATCACTAATTCTTACCTTTAGCCTACTCTTCCTGTAGGAATAAGGTAAATATTCTGGTTTAAAAAAAAAAAAAAAACAGAAGAAAAAGTTATCCTTTCTTGTTTTAGTGCAATTTCAATTCAAGACTGTTAAATAAATTCTTAAATGTTAAATGTCAACACAATTTTCAAATTTAGTTAAATCAGTGAATATCTAATGGTTAGTCTTCAATCATGTCGGCATTGGGAATTGAGTCTGCCTTGGATTCTAATTTTATGAAATTGTCCTTTTGCAATGAGATGAGGATCCATGAAAAAAAAAATTACAGCTTAGGCATTGTAAGGAAAGCACTAAAATTCTGGAAGCAGACTAATTTTTTATATCATTTTTAAACACTGCATTTTATTGAAGCATAGTTGATTTATTTGTTGTTTAGTCACTCAGTCTTGTCTGACTCTTTTGTGACCCCATGGACTGTAGGCTACCAGGCTCCTCTGTCTGTGGAATTTTCCAGGCAAGAATACTGGAGTGGGTTGCCATTTTTTTCTCCAGCATCATTTTTTGTATCATTTTTAAAGGGCTTGTCTTAGAATGTTTTAGAAACTTAAAGTAGAAAATTCAGCACCCAAACAAAAGCTCTTCCTAATTATATTGGGCAAAGCTCTAATGCGTGTAAAATTCTTTCAGTCTCTGCCTTTAATATATATCCTATGACTGTATTTTAAGAGAGGAGAGATCTGAATCCTTTCACGTCAGAGACTAAGGAGACTAATAAATAAATTACTAACAAGCCACAGAAGTCTTGATAGACTAGGCCAAAAAGGCTTTGTATTCTTATAAACTGTCAGGTCTCTGGGACTTCAGGCTTCCCAGCTGATGCAAGTGGTAAAGAACCTGCCTGCCAATAGGAGATGGAAAAGAGATGCAGGTTTGAGCCCTGGGTCAGGAAGACCCCGTGGAGGAGCAAATAGCCACCCACTCCAGTATTCTTCCCTGGAGAATCCCATGGACAGAGGAGCCTGGAAAAGACCAAGCATACATACACACACACACACAAAACTTCCCTGGTGGTCCAGTGGTTAAGACTCCATGCTTCCAAAGCAGGGAATGTGGGTTCCATCCCTGTTTGGGGAGGTAAGATCCCACACGCTATGCTATGGGACTAAAATTTTAAAAAAATGTCGGGTCTGTCCTGGATACAGGGATTATCCCATGTCCCCAGACCACTTCACAGGGAACTTCTTAAAATGCAAGACCAGACTGAAAAAGCGAAATGCCCCAAGTTCACACTTGATGTTTTCTGATAGAATCAAGGGCATTTTTAAACACTCTCCTAGTGACTTTGTTTTTGATTATGAATATATCTCAACAACAAAATGACAGCTGACTATTACCAGCCAACCTGTTGAAAAGGCTGCAACAAAGGACAAAGAATCCAGAATGGGAGGTACTCTGCACTGCCTCTGATTCCTAACCAGAAGTCTTCTTGTTCAGTCTGACTTCACACAATTAAATTAAAATAATCAAGCCTCAGTGTAGCCATCAGACCTCAAAATAATTTTTTTTCAAGGATTTTTATGCATGCAGCACGCGCTTCTCGCTGACCACAGAACTTCTCCGTGTTTAAGAGAAATCTCTTCCATGTGCTTTCATTGCATCTGATATGGAAATATTCCTGCAGAAAGGGCTGGTTTTCTTTATTAGTAGTGCAACATGGGAAGCCCCTTACCCCGGGTATAGAAATTAACTTCAGCATTAGCACTGTCTTTGCACTGAAGAATCAATAAATCCGAGAGGTTGCCGGACCCCCAGAAAACTCACTGTCCCCGTGACCTACTAGGGAGAGAGAGGAGTGCCCTGGGTTTCAGCATCCACACAGCGCTGCACCGATCAAAGCAAGGACTCACTCTAGACTTGGTTCCTAAGACCACACAGCTTTGATTGAGTCTGTTAGGAAAAGAGGGAAAGACTGATATGCAGATGTACGCCCGAGCCTGCTGTGACAGGTTCCCAAGCCGAGGCGGGGGCTCCTGGGCCCAGGCAGGAAACTGGTGGAGGGAAAAGGCAGGCTCCGACCTGCCCGGGGGGCAGTCCTGTTTAGGTTTCGCCTGCGAAGGTGGACGTGGCTGGGACGCGGGACGCAAGGAGGTCGGTTCACACAGAAGAGGAAGGAAGGACACGGATATGCAAAGTTAGTGTGAGGGACGAAAAGTCTGAAGCTCTGAAGGGTGCCACATGCCCTTTAAAGAGGTAAAGTGAAGACCAGAACTAATGTTTAGGAACAGAATTGAAAGCTGGTGCCAGGCATCGTTGCTGGGCTGGAGGGGGTGATTCAGGGACAGAGACTGTGTCCCCAGTAAGGACGGAGACCTGGTGAGTAGATTTCCGGGAGAGCTTCCGAGCAGAAGGGAGCGGCCTGCAGGCCCAGCTGTCTACCGGCTTCTTGTAAATGTTTCCAGCTGCTGAGCAGACACCTCCATACAATAGCCCCTCTTCTCTTCACATATATATTCCTAACATGCAATGAAGCATCTTTCCTAGAAAACTGGCTTCCTTTCTTCACCCCTGTGGGTTAGCATTCTCCCTGAGTCCCGCCATCCCCGACTGTGGAATGAAAGTGAAAAAGAAAGTGTTAGTCATTCAGTTGTGTCCGACTCTTTGCAACTCCGTGGATTGTAGCCCACCAGCTCCTCTGTCCATGGGATTTCCCAAGCAAGAATACTGGAGTGGGTTGTTATTTCCTTCTCTCAGTGATTGAACCTGCATTCAGTTGAACTGAACTCCTGAGTCTCCTGCATTGCAGGCAGATTCTTTACTGTCTGAACCACCAGGAACTTAGTAACGATCCCAGCACCCCCTTCTTCCCACCTGTTGCCACTGTTTATCCCCAGTTCCCCCAGTGGCATTTCTCCTGCATGCATCAGTGGTCTCATAAAGCCTCAATTGAGACATGGTGTGATGGTTCCATTGCACATTATCCTCATCAGTGAAACTAACCCCACTGGTGGGTCAGTGCTCTCATGCACCGGGTACACCCTTTTCCACAGGCTACTGCAACAGTCCAAGCCTCCATTGTGTTCCTGGCACCCACCACTCTTCCACTGACTTTGTACCTTATGATTTCGCTGAGAAAAGAGACAATTGGATTTGAACCTGCTTTCTTTAAGGAGCAAGTATAGCTGGGTGTTCACTCACCCTGCTTCCCTGCCCACTGGGTTCTCTTCCTTTCATCCCAGAGGTGCTTGCCTTATGCCCCACTCTGTCCAACACCTCCCCTCTTGCTCTGTCCTCTTGCTAATCTCCTGGGACCTTGTTCTTTCAAGTATACCTTTTCTTTCTGCAATTTGAATTTCTCCTTTGATGTGCTCCCATAAAAACACCCAGTGAGAATAATCATCATGACTGCTTATATGTTCTAAGCATCATAACCCAGACATACATTCTATCATCCCATTACATGGAGAAGGAAAAATTGTCAGAAAAACTGTCACTTGCAAAGGTGCAGAAAAATTGTCACCTGCAAAACACCTCCACGTTACTAAGCAAGGGAGCCAGAATTTGAACTCAGGCAGAAAGATTCAAGTACCCATCAACTTAGCAGCTGCATTGTGGCATCACTCAAAACTTCTTTCTCAGTTAAATGGAAAACGCATTTCCACTAAAATGACCTTATTCTTTCTCCTTCCTCTTCTTTCCAAACCTTCAGTCTTGTTTCTGTTCCCTATTTTTGATTTCTCATCTCCCAGTGCTCCTCACTTTTCTGCAGACTGGCATCTCCACATCCACACAAATGGCCCGTTCACAGCTCAGCAGTGGTTGTAAAGCTATCTTCCCAACAATATGTGGTCACCCAGTGAGGTCTCTCCCTGCTGACCCCTGGGTTCCCTTTTGCTTCCACTTGAGTGTGTGTGTGTGTGTTATAACCTCAGCTTCTGTGTGCTCAGCACATTGTTCTGATCAGACAGCAAACTCCTGCTGGACAAGGCCATCTCCTCTAAGCTTTACACTGTGTATGTAATACAGGGTAGATTCCTAGTACAGAGTGATCGATTGTGCATGGCAGGCGATTAGAACCGCTATCACCACTGGATATAGGTTGGTGTGAATTGTGTGCTTTTTTTTTCTTCCACTCCAATCTGCCCTCTGTGGCTACTGCCCCAGGTTAGTAAGTTTTCTCTTGGAAAGAGTGGAGAACTAAAACCATCAAAGAGAATCAGAGGCAGAAGAATCCTTTTTTTCCCTCCCCAAGTAGTTTGAGTCTCCTGAGGTGCTCCAAGGCACATCACTAAACAGCGTTTCCAAAAGAACCAGAGGGATCTTCGTAGCCACTATAGACTTTGATCAAAGAAATGTTTCACCACTTTCTGTTTTACTAGTGTATTAACTTATGGTTTATTCATCAACTTGTCAAAGACAAGGTGAGGAAGAATACAAAGATGTGTGTCAAAATTCACTTTTTCTAGAAGCGAGTGAGCATGGGGTGACTGTTGTGCACAGTGATTCAGCAAAATTGATTTTCCCATGAAAGCTGCTGTGGCGCTTCTTCTGGCCCTGAGTCCTGTTATGTGGGTTTCAGTCCACGCTGGAACCCATCTCTAACTGACCTGTGGGTTTTTTCTTTCCAGCTCCTGACGGCCCACCTCAGGAAGTCCACCTGGAGCCCATCTCTTCCCAGAGCATCAGGGTCACCTGGAAGGTAAACCCAGCAAGCATGCATCCTCCTGGCACTTTCTCCATGGGGGTGGTGGGGGGAGCCTTCACTCACATTAAGTATTATGATGCCAAGGCATGCACACTTTTTTAACTTTTATTTTATATTGGAATACGGTTGATTTCCTGGGCTTCCCCGGTGGCTCGGCAGTAAAGAATCCACTTGTGATGTAGAAGACATGGGTTCGATCCCTGGATTGGAAAGATCCCCTGGAGGAGGGTATGGCAGCCCGCTCCAGTATTCTTGTCTGGAGAATCCCATGGACAGAGGAGCCTGGTGGGCTACAGTCCATGGTGTCACAAAGAGTCAGACACGCCTGAAGCAATGAGCATGCACGCATAGCTGATTTATAATGTTGTGTTCATTTCTGGTGTACAGTAAGTGATTCACTCACATGTAGGAAACTTTTGTTTTGCAAAGTTAGATTAAATACCTTTTTTTACTAAAATCCGATCTTTGGATTTATGGCAGATTCTGTATCTACATATTGTAGTTGTTGTTTTCAGTCTCTGAATCGTGATTGGATCCTGAGTGCTGGTCTTCATGCAAATCGAAAACAGATAGGCGTGACCACACTCATGAATTTCATCCCAGTGGAAACATATCCTAATTCCTCTTCCTAAATGCCAAATCACAGGCTGTGTGGTAGACAGTTTGCCAAGTGGCAAAAAGGAGAGCGGTCCTGGTCATGCCCCTAGCTGGCAGTGGCCTCGAGCATGCCCAGGGAGGGGATCGCTGGGCCAGCTGCCAGCTGAGGCAGTGGTCCCCCGGCATGGCCAGCAGATATCGACTGCCTGCCAGTGAGCTCACTGCCAGCTGCTGGGACAGAAAGTCCGGGCCACAGTGCAAACAACCACACCACTCAGCATGCTGCTTCCTCCGGCATACATGGTCTTCACAGCCAAACTCTCACTGAAGGAAGCAGCGTTGACCTATGTTCTGGCCTGAACTCATCACAAGCTAACATGCTGGGCAGCTGCCCCTGGGAGCCTGCAGTCACTGCGTGGGTGGGTGAGTCGGCTTGGTTAATTAGTCACGCCTCCGTGTGACCTTGGAGCTGACCACCTTCCTTCCCATTCCACTTTATCTAGAATGCCATGGCTGGGTCAAAAAGTCTGCAAAGCCGCACTTCCTTTTCCACTTCTGGTTTCTGGTTTTGCACTTTGCACTTTTCTCGTTTGCTTCTTCCCGCTTTTCTCACCCTCTTTCCTATGTTCTCCCTTAGAGAAGGTAAGAGCCGCAGTGAGGTCTTTAACCCACACACCTCTCGTCCCACTGAAAAACCTCATCCATTGCACCTCTTGCTGTTTTTTTTTTTTTTTTTCCTTTTCTTCTAGCATCAGCTGTTTCATAAAATGACTAGCCTCTATAATACTACTACTAATAAAGGATTTTCATGGCTGGAATGGATACCACCTTGGATGTAAACACACATCAGTGCGGCCAGCCCCTTTGTGTTGGCTTTTTTACAGGCTTGGCCACTGAGCTGTCATCCCTGTGGGCAGCACACTGTCTGTTCAGCTGCTCAGACAGGGCAGGCCGAGCTGGGTGGGAGGGGGCCAAGGGTCTTTGTGAGGACATCTGCCAGCCGTGAGCATCACTCGCCTTGTGATGAAAGGCACTCAGCAGGCCCCAGCTCCCCACACAGCCCGGCCCTGCTGCAAAGCGAATGATGACTCACTCTGTCTTGCGTTCAAGCCTGGGAACTTTCCCTCACCAGCCCTCCGCATTCTCCTGCATTTTGCCACTGAAAAGACCAGCTATTACAGTGGGCCCTAGAGCTGTCTCTGTCCTGCAGGAGAGAAGTGTCTGTCCCCAGAGCTCTTATAACTAAAAATAGAAACTTCAGAGGCTTGAAAAGGTATTGTATCCCTTCTGTCTCTATAGAAAAACAGCAGGAAAAGTCAGTAGATTGCAGTTAAATGTCTTCTGAATGTCAAAAGGATGAACGAGTTGTGGGCTATTGAAAGGAGGCCTTGCCTGCTTTAGACTGAACCAGCCGCACTGTCCTATTCATGGAACCTTGATTTGTTCCAGGGTGGCGGGCTGCAGACAGAGAGGTGGTGATTGAACCACTGAGTGGAGGAGGGGCTGCCCGCAGAGCTGTCATTTCACACTGGCCTTATTGTGTCATGCAAGTGCGTCACCAATTCAATCTAACTGTAGGCAATACTAAGTGATCCAAAGTACCATGTATTGCATAAAATAAGCCTTGATTTTATGGTATCAAAGCTCCAGATTTACATTTTGTGTAAAGAGGCTAATAGGAGGGACTTCCCCTGGCAGTCCTGTGGTTAAGACTTCACCTTCCAGTGCAGGGGGTACTGGTTTGATCGCTGGTCCAGGGAGCTGAGATCCCATATGCTGCACAGCCAAAAAACCAAAGCTTAAAAGACAGAAACAATATTGTAAGACATTTTTAAAAGACTTTAAAAATGGTCCACATCAAAAAACAAACAAACAAAAATCTTAAAAAAGAGGCTAACAGGAAAGGAGGAGAGAGAAGGAAGGAAAGAAAAAGAGAGACATTGTATTAACTGAAGATGTGTTAGTTGCTCAGAGGAAAGAACAGCTCCAGGCTTTAGGGAGGAATATAGCCAGTTTAGACATTAAACCTCCTGAAGGTCAATGGTAAGCACACAGGAAGATGCCCAAGAACGTGTCTGTGTAATGGAAGATGAAGAAAATCCCATGGACAGAGGAGCCCGCCAGGCTCCAGTCCATGGGGTTGCAAAGAGTTGGATAAAACTTAGTGACCAAACAACAGCAACAATCTGAAATATACTTTTAACTCTATTGAGTGCCTTATCTCCATAATTCCAACAAATCAAGGCATCATTACAACCTACTATATATTTCAGAGATGAACTCTTGCAGGGGAAAATGGCTTAGTTTGTCATTTAAAAACAAAACTGCCTTATTGCCAATGACCTTCATAGCAACACTATAATAAACAGCAGATGCCACTTGACTTCTGCTTAGTGCAGCAGTAAAGAATCTGCCTGCTAATGCAGGAGATGCAAGAGATGCCGGTTCAATGCCTGGGTCAGGAAGATCCCCTAGAGAAAGAAATGGCAACCCACTCCAGTATTCTTGCCTAGAGAATCCCATGGACAGAGAATCCTGGTGAGCTACAGTCCATGGGGTCACAAAGAGTCAGATACAACTGAGTGGCTGAGCACATACCCAACGTGGCAGGGAATTGCTCAAGATCTGAGGGCTCCTGACTGTCCAACGGAGGCCCCCTGCCTCTCTTGGCTAGCTGACTCTGCCAGCTAGGCTTATAAGCAATAGATGTGCTAATGTATGTGAAATGCCAAGATTGTGCTTGTGCCTGGAAAGGTTCAACAAACCTTTCCGCACCTTCCAGCCTCATGTTATAAATGTCACTAGCCCCACTAAAGTTAAAGGAAATAAAGTAACCTGTCCACTTTTACCTACTACCATTTTCTTTCCAAATTGTAAAATTAACCTTGACATAACTGGGCATTAAGTTGACCTCCTTGCTTCCGCAGTCAGAGGAAATTCAAGAGCTGCCTTGGAGTTAGTTTTACTTAATTTTTAAGCCCTCACTTTAATTTTTAACCCTCTCCTTAAGCTGTGAAAAATTACAAAATTTGAATTTCTTTTATGAAGTAATCAATTGGTTCTAGAGTTGGATTTTCAGCATCTTTTGACCAACATGCCTGACAAATATTTAAGGAATTGTCAGCCCTTCTCATAATGATAAGTTTAACCTCTTCCCCTATAACGAGAGAAGAAAAATCCAAACTGATTTCAAAATGTCTTGATCATCCTCATAACATAGGGCTGTTCTCTCAATCTCTTACAATCCCCTTACCTCTCTGAGGGGAGAGGGCATGTTTTGTTGTTCTTTATGTTTCCAGTAGCAGCACAGTAAATATTTGTTAAGTAAATGCATGGACTTCTCATTGTTCACCTTCACGTTAAAATATGCATGTCGGGAGGGGATCCCTTTCCTTTGGAAAACTCTGGATGCCTAAAAAGCCCTTCATGACTAAGTTAACATCTTACTTTTTTGCACGTGTATAAAATATACAGATGCCCTTCGCAAAACCACTCATTGATTATTTGCTTTATTTGGGGTATACTCTGACCCTCTACCCACTTCCCCACTGGATCAGCCCTCTTTGTTTAGCCATGTGATTGGTCTTTTCCTAGAACTCCAATTCTCTACCCCAAAACAGAGCTGCCAACCTGCCTGCCCCAAGGGTCCTGGCTGGCCTCCCAGCCTAACCAGGCAATCCTCTTAGTGCCCAACCTCAAAGGGCAGTGAGCAGATGCTGGCCAGCTTCACAAAGGCTGCTGAGCCGCCAAGAGTGTGGGATACCAGCCCACATCTGGGCATGCTGGGAAGACATGTTGGCTGATTCACAGCCCAGGAGGCTTGTCTCTGTCCAATCCCAGTGAAAAGGCCAGCCCTCTCGGCTCATTTGCCCTGACAGGACATCAACTGAACTTGAACCAAGGGCTCAGATCAGGGCCAACTCCATTCATCAGCTGGCAGTCCTTTCCGATGGTGTCTTTTGAAGGTTTCACTTGGAGCCTGGATGAACCTGGCATAGTTCAAGAGACCTAAAGACAGACACTTTTCTTGTTCTGTTTCAAAACAGTTAGCTCATAAACAAGTTACTGACTGTTAGGTCACAATAAACTTGGAGGTAAGGGTGATATTTGTGCATTGATTGTTGGAATGTATTATCAGAAATGCAATTAACAGTAGTAAATAGGAACATCGACGGTGGAATCAAAAGAGAATTTTGGATATTGACTAGTGACCAGTCATAGGTCTTTATTTATATCAGCATCACATTTTGCAAGTGGATTGGCTTCCAAAATTTGGACATTAAGGTAAAAATTGCTTATGACAGGATAATATTAAAATTTATTTGATTGTCTGTTGAGTACCCTAGGCATGTTACCAATGAAACCTTGGTGTCATAAATGTGTGAATATTTAATATTTGCAGTGAAAATAAGGCTTCCCAGGTGCCGCTAGTGGTAAAGAACCCGTCTGCCAATGAAGGAGACACAGGAAATGTGGGTTCGATTCCTAGGTTGAGAAGATCCCCTGCAGTAGGAAATGGCAACCCATTCCAGTATTCCTACCTGCAGAATCCTATGGACAGAGGAGCCTGGCAGGCTACAGTCCATGAATCACGAAGAGCTGGACACGACTGAAGCAACTTGCATGCATGTGAAAATAAAGAGCATATGTAAAAATATAACTGGGCAGGGTTTTATTACATTACATATAAAATATGATGAGCATTAGGTTAAATGTATCTATGGCAGGTAAATTACATATAATAAGACTATTCTGATACAGCATGAAAAGTACTGGATCAGACTTCAAAATAATTAGATATTATTCCCATCTCCACATTTAGTAGAAATGATCTTGAACAAGTAACTTGATTTGTCATTGCTAAAGCTTGAACCCTTCCATTAGGTCCAATCTGTGTCTCCTTTTCATTATGTCATAGACAGATAGACAACAGCACATTGTAGCTTTATCTGTAATCATCACTCTGTGCTGCCTTGACAGCCGTGAAGGATGAAGGCCAGAAGAGCATTTTAGGATATGCATGCTGGTCCTTTGAATAACAACCCTGATTTTTGCTCTACCCTGGATGCTGGCCCCACTGATGCTCTGGACAGCGCAGTCCTTTCTAATAACAATTTTTTTTTTTTTTGGTTGTTGTTCAATCACTCAGTCATGTCCAACTCTTTGCAACCCCATGGACTACAGCATGCTAGGCTTCCCTGTCTTTCACTATCTCCCAGAGTTTGCTCAAACTCATGTCCATTGAGTCAGTGATGCCATCCAACCATCTCATCCTCTGTCACCCCCTTCTCCTCCTGCCCTCAATCTTTCCCAGCATCAGAGTCTTTTCCAATGAGTCAGCTCTTCACCATCAAGGTGCCCAAAGTTTTGGAGCTTTAGCTTCAGCATCAGTCCTTCCAATGAATATTCAGGGTTGATTTCCTTTAGGATTGACTGGTTCGATCTCCTTGCAGTCCAAGGAACTCTCAAGAGTCTTCTCCAGTACCACAGTTTGAGAGTATCAATTCGTTAGTCCTCAGCTTTCTTTATGGTTCAACTCTCACAGCCATACATTACTACTGGAGAAACCATAGCTTTGACTGTATGAACCTTCATTGGCGATGTGATTAAATATGCTTTTTAATACACTGCTAATTCTCTGCTTTTAAATACACTAAGTCAGTCACTAAATGAATTCTTTCCTGGCTGGGCCTTGGCTATGCCCTTCATTTCCCCACAGAAACTTCCACATTGCCCTCCTCCTCTCTCCCTGGTCTGAACTCAGGGCATCTCCCCATCCCTGCCAGTTCTCTCTGACTGACTCCACTGCCAGGCTCTGGGACACTTAGCCATCACCCTTCTGGCATAGTTCATGTCTCAGAAGTCTTCTCTAGCTTTGCTGAGCTTCAGAGGCCACTGCCCCCTCCTCAGCAGCTGCCTGAGTTGGACCCTTAGGAAGGATACAGGGCATCTAGAGACCCTGATATTAGGTGGAGGTTATTCCTGGAGACCTCAGCGCTGGTAGATACAAACTGATCCTGGTCTGCACGTGTGCTGTGAATTCCTCTGTTAGACCATCAGCAGAAACCACTGGATAAACTTATACAGCTGGTGAGAAATACTCTATGTTGCTCCCAGAGAGTGAGATTTGCAAAGGACAGCAGAATTCAAAAGAAGGAGGGGTCTAGCAAGAGTAGCCGGAGAAGGCAATGGCACCCCACTCCAGTACTCTTGCCTGGACAATCCTATGGACAGAGGAGCCTGGTGGGCTGCATTCCTGGGGTCGCTAAGAGTTGGACATGACTGAAGTGACTTAGTGGCAGCAGCAGCAAGAGTAGCTATTCAACAGTTGTTTGTTGGTGGGATGACTGAATGAATGTGTGAACAAATGACTGAGATGGGAACCACCCTGAAGTATAGAAATAGAATAAATAGGTCCTGGTGTGCAGTAGTTAACCTCAAGTTCATCTCACAACATTCTTCAAACCTGTTTCTAAAATTCTGCATTTGTCTTCCAAGCAAACCCTTGGTTGCCATCTCCTCCTTGGCTGCCAAGTCTGACCAGCCTATGGTGACCATCAGCTCCAAGGCCAAGTTCTTGGCCTCTCCAGATGGTACACAGTTCAAACACTTTGCCATTCATGGTTACTTCTTGAGCTCCTTTGTCTGTTGTTTTTGTTGTTCAACTGTTATTTGCTAAGTTGTGTCTGACTCTTTGCATCCCCATGGACTGCAGCACCCCAGGCTTCCCTGTACTCCACTGTCTCCTGGAATTTGCTCAAACTCATGTCCATTGAGTCGGTGATGCCATCCAACCATCTCATTCTGTGTCTTCCCCCTCTCCTCCTGCCTTCTATCTTTCCTGGATTCAGGGTCTTTTCCAATGAGTCGGTTTTTCACATCAGGTGGGCAAAGTATTGGAACTTAGCTTCAGCATCAGTCCTTCAAATGAATATTCAGGGTTGATTTCCTTTAGGATTTACTGGTTTGATCTCCTTGCTGTCCAAACGGTATCTCATTGTCAGATCACAGATCCAATTTTTATTTCACACCACGTGACCCCTTGTTCTTTACTGTTCCTCCATGAGCAGTAACACTGAAGGGGGTGCTGCCTGGCCACACACATCCCTTGTGGAAGACAATGAATGCTCTCTCAGTCGATGGGGCCAGCTGAGCCCCAGCAGGGCTCTGGCCGATGAAGCATCTATTCCCCCTCCATCCTGCCCACCCTGTGAAGCAGTCCCTTCTGACTCCTAAGACCACAAAAGGCTTACAGTCCTAATTCCATTCATTCCCTTCTGTTCTGCAGAGACCAGAAAGAGGGTTCTTGGGGATCTGAAACACTGGGGAATGCACAGCTGTTGGTTATTAACTAAATAGTCCGTTCCAAGCAAGGCCAGTCCTAAACCATTTCATGATTTTCTAGTGATGACACCAGTGGTCCTCAGATTTGAGCATGCTCAGAATCCTGGGGAGGTTGTTAACACCCAGACCAGTAGCCACCTCCTTGCAGTATGTGTTTCTGACATCAGCAGGTCTGGGTGGGCTGCCAGCTTTTCCCTAGCTCCCCCACATTCCTACCATTCCCCACAACTCCCCCAAAAGTCCTGCGGACCCCTCCCTAAAGTTCCCCACCTTCCGTCCCTGGGTCATTTCTTGTACCTTCACCAGGCACAACCAGGTCCACTGCCCCCTTCTTGGGACTCCCCCTGCTCCCATTGGGAAAAGGCACCTCTCACTTTTCCCTTCTGTGCCAACAGCCCCCTGTGCCAACCTTCAATGCTGCCAGTGTCACACTCCCTTTTAATCACAATTCACTGTACGTCTCTCCTACCCACGGTGCCTTGTACAGAAGAGACGCTAGCTCCTGGTGGTTACATTTAATGCATCCATTCACTGAGCAAGTTATGGAATTTATGCTGTTTATATTGAGGAGCAATGAGAGGGACTGGAGGAAGCACACGAAGATGAAAGACTGTCTCCACCTCTATAATAAAAGAGAAATAAGGACAGCTGACATTTTAAGTGAATCTGCAGGAAGCTGAAGGAAATGTTTTCAATCATGTTTCAACTGAGTCACTCGACATGCTGGCTTAATGTAGTGTTCCAAGTGTGGGATTCTGCAGTGGAGGCCTTGGGCTCCCCAGGCCAGAAGCTGGATCTTGACATGCAGGATGGTCCACTCACCCACCAGCAGTGAGCAGGTGGAGGGGAGCATGCTGGAAACAGGACCTGACCAGTGGTTTTCTGAACCTGAGATGCCACTTCTAATCCGTCACGTTCATGCTGGTGGTGCTGTGAGCGTTTGCTCATCCCTGATTTTCCCATCTCTGTAAGGAGCGGAAACTCTGCCACAGGCAGTTTGCAGGCTGATTCCGGTGGACACGTAAACTACAGGCACTTGCGAACCACAGGAATAAATTGACACGGGGCTCCTGTTGTCATGGAGATCAAAAGAGACAGTTTCTTAAAGGAAGTGGGGGTTGGGAGGGATTTGGAGACTGGAGAAAGGGCTTCTGGAAAGATGAAAGAAGGCTGTTTAGGGAGACCACAGGAGGAAAAAAACAAACTGTCAAGGCTGGAAGGGGAGAGAGAGACCCACAGAAGGCAGATAAATGAGACAAATGAAAAGAGGTCTGGATCGTTCCTGATGCAAAGGTGAAGGAAAGGAAGAGGAAAATTCAACACAGAAAAATAATGAGTTCTCACAAGAGAAAGAGCAGTGTAGAGGTAAAGCCTTCTTTTGGAATTGCAGTGCATTCGAAGGGATTTGAGACAACATAAAGCCAGAACACTCAGACGTCAAAGCCATCTGTAAACAGCAGCATCTTCCTGCCTGCAGAGAGGCTCAGATTCCTGAATTCTTGATTATGGGGTGAAGGGAGCCCTCCTTTGCTTTAGGTTGTTTGTTTGTTTGTTCCAATCACTTATTTTCTAAAGTCTTCCATTGAGAGGGCTGGTTGCCAGGAGAGATTTGCTATAAATCCATTGGCCTGTCTTCAAGGATCCTTATTATAAACTTGTATAACCCACTGGCTGGCTAACAAGTGAATAGCACTTCTGGAATCCTTATTTTAAGCAGGAAACAAAAATTGACAACATTTTCTAGATAAATTAGCTCTTCAGAAGCTATTTTCTTCCCAGATATGGCCTAGGAAATGATATCAGTTCAGTTCAGTTGCTCAGTCATATCCGACTCTTTCGACCCCATGAATCGCAGCACACCAGGCCTCCCTGTTTATCCCCAACTCCCGGAGTTCACTCAGACTCACGTCCATTGAGCCCGTGATGCCATCCAGCCATCTCATCCTCGGTCATCCCCTTCTCCTCCTGCCCCCAATCCCTCCCAGCATCAGAGTCTTTTCCAATGAGTCAACTCTTCGCATGAGGTGGCCAAAGTACTGGAGTTTCAGCTTTAGCATCATTCCTTCCAAAGAAATCCCAGGGTTGATCT
>SJYT01075379.1:343264-423061 GCA_006410635.1 Cephalophus harveyi
CTCCCAGCATCAGAGTCTTTTCCAATGAGTCAACTCTTCGCATGAGGTGGCCAAAGTACTGGAGTTTCAGCTTTAGCATCATTCCTTCCAAAGAAATCCCAGGGTTGATCTCCTTCAGAATGGACTGGTTGGATCTCCCTGCAGTCCAAGGGACTCTCAAGAGTCTTCTCCAACACCACACTTCAAAAGCATCAATTCTTCGGCGATCAGCCTTCTTCACAGTCCAACTCTCACATCCATACATGACCACAGGAAAAACCATAGCCTTGACTAGACGGACCTTAGTCGGCAAAGTAATGTCTCTGCTTTTGAAAATGCTATCTAGGTTGGACATAACTTTTCTTCCAAGGAGTAAGCGTCCACTTTTATTCAACTTTAGTTTTAGAAGTCCTAGCCAGGGTAATCAGCAAAGAAACAGAAATAAAAGGGATTCAAATCGGAAAAGAAGTAAAAATGTCACTGTTGCAGATGACAGGATACAATATATAGAAAATCCTAAAGATGTTACCACCAAAATGCTAGAGTTTATCAACAAATTCAGTAAAATTGCAGGACACAAAATTAATACACAGAAATCTGTTGCATTTCCTAAACTAACAACAAAAGAACAGAAAGACAAATTAGAGCAACAATCTCATTTACCATTGCATCAAAAAGAATGAAATACCTAGGAATAAACCTACCTAAAGAGCCAAAAGATTGTATTCTGAAAACTATAAGATGCTGATATAAGAAATCGAAGATGACATAAACAGATGGAAAGATACACTATGTTCTTGGACTGGAAGAAGCAATATTGTCAGAATGACTATATGACCCCAAAGCAATCTACAGATTCAGTGCAATCACTATCAAATTACCAGTGGCATTTTTTATAGAACGAGAACAAAAAATTTTATAATTTGTATGGAAACACAAAAGATCCCAAATGGCCAAAACAATCTTGATAAAGAAAAACGGAACTGGAAGAATCAGACTCCCCGACTGCAGACTATACTACAAAGCTACAGTCATCAAAACAGTATGGCAGTGGCACAAAAACAAATACATAGATTAATGGAGCACGATAGAAAGCCCAGAAATAAACCCATGCACTTACGGTCAATTACTCTTTGACAAAGGAGGCAATAGTATACAATGGAGAAAACAGGCTCTTCAGCAAATGGTGCTGGGAAAGCTGGACAGCTACATGTAAATCAAGGTTTACATGAGGTTAGCACACTCCCTTACACCCTACACAAAAATAAACTTGAAATGGCTTAATGACTTAAATATAAGAAAAAAAAAAAGTAAATATAAGACAAGACACCATAAAAATCCTAAAAGGGAACATAGGAAAACCAGTCTCTGATATAAACTGTAGCAATGTTTTCTTAGGTCAAGTCTGCTAAAGCAACAGAAATAAAAACAAAAATAAACCAATGGGACCTTATCAAACTTATAAGCTGTGATAACCAACAAGGTCCTACTGTGCAGCATAGGATACTATATTCAATATCTCATAATAAATTATAATAGAAAAGGATAAGAAAAAGTATTATATATATGTAAAACAATCACTTTGCTACACATCAGAAATACAACATTGTAAATTAACTATATATATTTTGGGGGGGCTCCAAAATCACTGCAGATGGTGACTGCAGCCATGAAATTAAAAGACGCTTACTCCTTAGAAGAAAAGTTATGACCAACCTAGATAGCATATTCAAAAGCAGAGACATTACTTTGCCAACTAAGGTCCATCTAGTCAAGGCTATGGTTTTTCCAGTAGTCATGTATGGATGTATGGATGTATGGATGTGAGAATTGGACTGTGAAGAAGGCTGAGTGCCTTCTGTGGTGTTGGAGAAGACTCTTGAGAGTCCCTTGGACTGCAAGGAGATCCAACCAGTCCATTCTGAAGGAGATCAGCCCTGGGATTTCTTTGGAAGGAATGATGCTAAAGCTGAAACTCCAGTACTGTGGCCACCTCATGCGAAGAGTTGACTCATTGGAAAAGACTCTGATGCTGGGAGGGATTGGGGGCAGGAGGAGAAGGGGACGACAGAGGATGAGATGGCTGGATGGCATCATGGACTCGATGGACGTGAGTCTGAGTGAACTCTGGGAGTTGGTGATGGACAGGGAGGCCTGGCGTGCTGCGATTCATGGGGTCGCAGAGAGTCGGACATGACTGAACGACTGAACTGAATAAGCAAAAAGTAAATTTACACGTAAATTTTATACTTTATAAAATTATATTAATTTATACATAAATCATTAAAAATCAATGTGTTCAGGGGAAGAGTGAAATGAATTGATGGGCCCAAATAAAACCTTGTTCTCCTCATTAACCTGTCTTGGTGGGATGCAGCCACAGTCTTGGACCCATTATTCTTGGGAACTTGGGAAATTTACTTAAGTCCTTTAAACCTCATCTGTGAAATGTGGGTAACAAGAGTTGCCGTAACTGAGTGATGAGAGATTTTAAGAAGATAATCCCCACACAGTGCTGACAACAATGCCTGACATGTCTTGAATAATCAGTCCACAGTAGATAGATCTGTCAGCAACTGCTAATCGAGCAAAGACTAAGAGACCTGGTACCAAGTTCCCAGGGTCTTGTTTTCTGGCTTTTTTGGGGCTGTGTTGGAGTGCCTTTTTTTGGGTGTCTTCATTACACTGTGTGGGCTTTCTCCAGTTGCAGTGAGCAGGGGCTAGTCTCTAGTTGTTGTGCATGGGTTCTCATTGGGGTGGCTTCTCTTGTGGAGCTCAGGCTCCAGGGAGCTTGGGCTTAGATGCCCTCTGGCATGTGGGCTTAGCTGCCCTCTGGCATGTGGAATCTTCCCACTTCAGGGATCAAACCTATGTCCCCCGCACTGGCAGGCAGATTCTTAACCACTGGACCACCAGGGAAGTCCCCCAGGGTCTTTCTCTGCATCACTTTGACTGACTTTGAAAAAGTGAGGGAAATTCTACTCTTGTCAATGCCCATAAAAATAATGTACAGGTATTTACAAAAACCAGCCCCACATGGTGTAAAGAGTAAATTCACCCCAGTGCAATCAGAGCCCAATTCCAGGCAGTCCATAAAATGACAAAGATGTTACGTGAAAGTGTGTTAGTTGCTCAATTGTGTCTGACTCTGTGACCCCATGGACTGTAGCCCACCAGGTCCTCTGTCCATGGAATTCTCCAGGCAAGAATACTGGAGTGAGTGGCCATTCCCTTCTCCAAGGGATCTTCCTGACCCAGGGAATGAACCTGGGTCTCCTGCACTGCAGGCAGATTTTTTATTGTCTGAGCCACCAGGGAAGCCCACAAAGATGTTGAGTTTTTCAACAACGTTTATGTCAAAGTCTAGGAGAAAGGTTGTCAGCTTGACAGATTTGAATCCTGCTCCTGCCCTGAACCAACTTTAAGCAAGTTGCTGAATTCTTCTAAGCTCCTGAAAATGAGGATAACATCAAATCCTACAGGGTTTATTGTGCAGACAGAGAAATCAGAGATGGTCAGCATGCAGTGTAGTGCCCGGCCACAGCCAAAGCTTGCGAACTAGTCACTTTTAGTATTATCATTTTTCTATTTGTATCATTATTATTGTATGTATAATCACTATACATTATTATTATTAATTATCTGTGATGAAGTTTTGTGCTCTGGGGCTGTGGAAGGCAGATTTACCTCCAAGCCCTCCCAAAGCCTCTCCCTGACCCTTCAACCTTTGTTTCATGATGCTAACGGTTCCTTTGCAACAGGAAGTAGCCCTGAGGAGTTGTAAGTAGTCCTGGGTGTAAAGTGTATTGGAGTATTTTGCCTGAAGACCTTTATCCAGGTCTTTTTTATTGCCACCTATTGGTCATGTGATCTTACAAAGGTCACATAACCTCTCTGAGTCTCAGGGACATGTGGGGACACAATGTAATCAACTTCATAGATTTGTGGTAAGATTTAAAAGGATGTTTGAGAAAGTGCTTGACAAAGCATGATGCTTATAAAAGTATTACATGTTATCATTACAACAGTGCATCCTCCATTCTTTTTCCTAAATATCTTTGGATGCTATATATATATATATATTTCATGCATGTAAACTTCTGTGTCACAATTGTTAAGGGATTTTCCACAGTTATTTGAAAACGGTGTCTGAAACTTGTGCTAGCTTGGGAGGGAGAGGAATGAACCTGGATTCTCCCCAGTCTGGGGAGGAGTCTGGAAGACTCTGCCAAGGAGTCGCAGGCAAGGAGTTTTATCCAACAGCTTCCAGGGACAAGTTTTGCAACAAGATTATTCATAAAATCTAACGAGCTTTCAGGTTTTGGTTTGAGTAGCAAAGGAAACACTGAAAGGCTAAAGCTACTAAAATAGGGCCATGGCTCTTCCCAACATCATTCATGCTACGCCAGGTTTCCTGGCACATTCTGGCCATGGCAAAGATGATCCGATCCACAGCTAAAAGTTATTGGGAGCTCTGTGTGGTGGCTGTTCCTCCTACGGCTCTGAGGTGATGCTCTGGTAGGTGCTTCTTGCAGCTGCGTGGGTTTCTGGAAAGGCAAGGACCATTTTCTTGGGTCATAAAAAGAGCTGTGGCATAATACCAAAAGGTGTATTTCAGACTAAAGATATGTCAAAATAAACCCCACAAAAACAGGCAGAGGCAGGGGAGTGGGTGATAGTCAAAGGAAGTAGAGAAGTCAAGGAAAATTTTTTCCAGTTTTGCTTATTTGCAAACACTGAAGGTCCCAAGCACAAATCTCCTGTTCTGAAATGGGTGAATTTAACTCAGAGACCATTATATCTACTACTGTGGGCAAGAATCCCTTAGAAGAAATGGAATAGCCATCAGAGTCAGCAAGAGAGTCCAAAATGCAGTACCTGGATGCAATCTCAAAAATGACAGAATGACTTCTGTTCGTTTCCAAGCCAAACCATTCAGTGTCACAGTAATCCAAGTCTATGTCCCAACCAGTAATGCTGAAAAGCTGAAGTTGAACGGTTCTATGAAGACCTACAAGACCTTTCAGAACTAATATCCAAAAAAGATCTCCTCTTCATTATAGGGGACTAGAATGCAAAAGTAGGGTCAAGAAATACCTGGAATAATAACAGGCAAATTTGGCCTAGGAATATAAAACGAAGCAGGTCAAAGGCTAACAGAGTTTTGCCAAGAGAACACACTGGTCATAGCAAATACCCTCTTCTAACAACACAAGAGAAGATTCTACACATGGACATCACCAATGGTCAATACTGAAATCGGATTATATTCTTTGCAACCAAAAATGGAGAAGCTCTACACAGTCAGCAAAAACAAACTAGGAGCTGACTGTGGCTCAGTTCACGAACTCCTTACTGCCAAATTCAGACTTAAATTGAAAAAAGTGGGGGAAACCACTTGGAGAAGGAAATGGCAACCCACTCCAGTATTCTTGCCTGGAGAATCCCAGGGACTAGGGAGCCTGGTGGGCTGCCGTCTATGGGGTGGCACAGAGTCGGACATGACTAAAGTGATTTAGCAGCAGCAGCAGGGAAAACCACTATAGCATTCAGATATGACCTAAATCAAATCCCTTACGATTATACAGTGGAAGTGACAAATAAATTCAAGTGATAAGATCTGATAGACAGAGAGCCTGAAGAACTATGGACAGAGGTTCATGACACTGTACAGGAGGCAGTGATCAAGACCATCCCCAAGGAAAAAAAAATGCAAAAAGGCAAAATGGTTGTCTGACAAGGTCTTACAAATAGCTGAGAAAAGAAGAGAAGCGAAAGGCAAAAGAGAAAAGGAAAGATATACCCATTTGAATGCAGAGTTCTAAAGAATAGAAGGAGAGATAAGAAAGCCTTCCTAAGTGATCAATGCAAAGAAATAGAGGAAAACAACAGAATGGGAAAGACTAGAGATCTCTTCAAGAAAATTAGAGATACCAAGGGAACATTTCATGCAAAGATGGGCTCAATAAAGGACAGAAATGGTTTGGACCTAATAGCAGCAGAAGATATTAAGAAGAGGTGGCAAGAATACATAGAAGAACTGTACAAAAAAGATCTTCATGACCCAGATAATCACGATGGTGTGATCACTCACCTAGAGCCAGACATCCTGGAATGTGAAGTCAAGTGGGCCTTAGGAACCATCACTACAAACAAAGCTAGAGGAGGTGATGGAATTCCAGTTGAGCTATTTCAAATCCTAAAAGATGATGCTATCAAAGTGCTGCACTCAATACGCCAGCAAATTTGGAAAACTCAGCAGCGGCCACAGGACTGGAAAAGGTCAGTTATCATTCCAATTCCAAAGAAAGGCAATGCCAAAGAATGCTCAAACTACTGCACAATTGCACTCATGTCACACACTAGCAAAGTAATGCTCAAAATTCTCCAAGCCAGGCTTCAACAGTACGTGAACCATGAACTTCCAGATGTTCAAGCTGGATTTAGAAAAGGCAGAGGAACCAAATGGTCAACATCTGCTAGATCATCGAAAAAGCGAGAGAGTTCCAGAAAACCATCTCCTTCTGCTTCATTGACTATGCCAAAGCCTTTGTGTGGATCACAACAAACTGTGGAAAATTCTGAAAGAGATGGGACTACCAGACCACCTGACCTGCCTCCTGAGAAATCTGTATTCAGGTCAAGAGGCAACAGTTAGAACTAGACATGGAACAACAGACTGGTTCCAAATTGGGAAAGGAATGCATCAAGGCTGTATATTGTCACCCTGCTTATTTAACTTCTATGCAGAGTACATCATGAGAAACGCCGGGCTGGAAGAAGCACAAGATGAAATGAAGATTGCCAGGAAAAATATCAATAACCTCAGATATGCAGATGACACCACCCTTATGGCAGAAAGCAAAGAAGAACTAAAGAGCCTCTTGATATAAGTGAAGAGGAGAGTTCAAAAGTTGGCTTAAAGCTCAACATTCAGAAAACTAAGATCATGGCATTTGGTCCCATCACTTCATGGGAAAAAGATGGGGAAACAGTGGAAACAGTGGCTGACTTTATTTGGGGGGGCTCCAAAATCACTGCAGATGGTGACTGCAGCCATGAAATTAAAAGACGCTTGCTCCTTGGAAGAGAAGTTATGACCAACCTAGATAGCATATTCAAAAGCAGAGACATTACTTTGTCAACAAAGGTTCGTCTAGTCAAGGCTATGGTTTTTCCAGTGGTCATGTATGGATGTGAGAGTTGGACTATAAAGAAAGCTGATTGCCGAAGAATTGATGCTTTTAACTGTGGTGTTGGAGAAGACTCTTGAGAGTCCCTTGGACTGCAAGGAGATCCAACCAATCAGTCCTAAAGGAAATCAGTCCTGAATATTCATTGGAAGGACTGATGCTGCAGCTGAAACTCTAATACTTTGGCCACCTGATGTGAAGAACCGACTCATTGGAAAAGACCCTGATGCTGGGAGAGATTGAAGGCAGGAGGAGAGGGGGACAACAGAGGATGAGATGGTTGGATGGCACCACTGATGCATTGGATATGAGTTTGAGTAAGCTCTGGGAGTTGGTGATGGACAGGGAAGCCTGGCGTGCTGCAGTCCATGGGGTTGCAAAGAGTCAGACATGACTTGAGTGACTGAACTGAATAATGCTTGGGAGCCACAGCCGCCATGCTGGACAACTTCAAGGGCAGCCTTTACGCTGTGTGCTATGATTTTCTCTAGGAGGTGCCACTCAAGTAGAATACAATGGTGGTGGTGCACCAAGCTTTTGCGCAGTAGGACCTTGCTGGGACCAAATCCTACAAGAGCCACACGTGTATCACAAATAAAGCTTCAATCCTTACTGTAGTTTTCTCACCAATTCTTTCTAAAAACAAATCAGTGGACAAATAAAACCTTTTAAATCCCCAGTTAAAATGTCAGGAGGGACATTGGGTCATACAATGTTTCCAGATAAGCACTATTTAAAATCCTAATGCTGCAGCGGATTATGTGTTCCTAAGGAAAGCAGGTTGTAGTTAAAATGTATGCCTGATCATTTATTTCCCTCCTGTTTCATTTAATTTGGGTCTAATAGTTCCTAGTATTTGTTACATCCAAAGAGTCTCAAGAAAAATATAAAAGAAAAAGGTACTTTACTTTTAAATAAATTCCAAAGTCATGTCTCTGCTTCAGGCTCTCAAGATAAAAGACAGCAGCCGAGTAGTTCAGGCAGTAGGTCTGGTGGCTCTGACACAGGCTACCCCGGAAATACTGCAAGAGGAGAAGGGCAGGAGAGAGTGAAAGGATGCAAAAGTACAGAGAGACCTTCTCTTCACTTTTATCAGTAACCAAAGCAGGGAAAGCTGGGGACACACCATTATCAACCATGTGTGCATGGAGAGAAGCAGGTGATCGTCAAAATAAACACTATTAAACAATGGTATCCCCATAATAAACCATTAACTCCTATATTAGAAAGCTTGATGCTGGAGCTGAAGCTCCAATACTCTGGCCACAGAATGCACAGACCCAACTCACTGGGAAAGACCCTGATGCTAGGAAAGGTTGAAGGCAGGAGGAAAGGGGGTGACAGAGGATGACATGGTTGGATGGCATCACTGACTCAATGGACATGAGTTTGAGCAAACTCAGAACATAGTTAAGGACAGGGAAGTCTGGTGTGCTGCACTTCATGGGGTCACAAAGAGCTGGACACAACTTCAGTCCAGTTCAGTCGCTCAGTCGTGTCTGACTCTTTGCGACCCCATGAATCGCAGCACGCCAGGCCTCCCTGTCCATCACCAACTCCCGGAGTTCACTCAGACTCACGTCCATCGAGTCCGTGATGCCATCCAGCCATCTCATCCTCGGTCATCCCCTTCTCCTCCTGCCCCCAAGCCCTCCCAGCATCAGAGTCTTTACCAATGAGTCAACTCTTCGCATGAGGTGGCCAAAGTACTGGAGTTTCAGCTTTAGCATCATTCCAAGCCCAGGAAAATAAAGTCTGACACTGTTTTCACTGTTTCCCATTTCCCATGAAGTGATGGGACCGGATGCCATGATCTTCGTTTTCTGAATGTTGAACTTTAAGCCCACTTTTTCATTCTCCTCTTTCACTTTCATCAAGAGGCTTTTTATTTCCTCTTCACTTTCTGCCATAAGGGTGGTGTCATCTGCATATCTGAGGTGACTGATATTTCTCCCAGCAATCTTCATTCCAGCTTGTGCTTCTTCCAGTCCAGCGTTTCTCATGATGTACTCTGCATAGAAGTTAAATAAGCAGGGTGACAATATACAGCCTTGACGGACTCCTTTTCCTATTTGGAACCAGTCTGTTGTTCCATGTCCAGTTCTAACTGTTGCTTCCTGACCTGCAGGTCAGGACACAACTTAGTGACTGAACAACTCCTCCTCAATAAATTGCCTTTTCTTGCCTGAATTTTTTTAAAAAATTATATTTGGGACATCTTGATTTAATTCACCCTTTACTTGCACTTATGCTTTGTTGAGGCCTACACAGGCTGCATGGTACCTGGTAACAGACACTGCCTAAGCCTGTGTTCACAGTATGTGATTAAAGTAACAACATCTAACTTTTCATCAAATCTTCTGCAAAAATATCCACAAACTGAATTCTCCTGCCAGCTTCTAAAAAACAGTCAAATCTGGGGCACCTCATTAAATGTACTGTTTCATAGAGAGCAATTTATGTACTTGTTTTACCTAATCTGACACTTGCCTTTCCGTTTCTTCACTATTCTCATGTAATGTCCTAAAGTTGCTGTAACGACTATACATTCTTAAGTCATATCAAATCTGTATTAGAATAAGGCAGGTGGCCAGTGTGCAAGTACACACATTCACACTACCTAAATTCTTTGGAAGGAATGATGCTAAAGCTGAAACTCCAGTACTTTGGCCACCTCATGCAAAGAGTTGACTCGTTGGAAAAGACACTGATGCTGGGAGGGATTGGGGGCAGGAGGAGAAAGGGACGACCGAGGATGAGATGGCTGGATGGCATCACGGACTCGATGGACGTGAGTCTGAGTGAACTCCGGGAGATGGTGATGAACAGGGAGGCCTGGCGTGCTGCGATTCATGGGGTCGCAAAGAGTCGGACACGACTGAGTGACTGAACTGAACTGTAGGCCTGGCCATGGGACCTTCTGAGGCTGATGCATGTGAACAGATATGCCAGAAACGTGAAGAGTCGGTGAGCGTTTGGCCTCTGTCTTTCGCGTCTTTGCCCTGGAGGCTCGGTGGTGACGTTCCAGGTGGTGGCTGCTCCTTCAGCAGGGGTCCCGGAGTGAGAACAATGAGAAAGCAGGCACACGGCGAGAGTGAGACGTGAACCAAGCCACCGAGAGCTGGAGTTTCTGTCCGTGGCACAACGGAATCTAACCTGACGCAGGCCTTTTTAAATTGAGGAAAAACTTTTGCAGCCCACCTTTGCGCCTCTGCAAAGGTATCAGGAAGCATCCATATATGGCTATCATTATAGACTGTCAGTGAAGAGCCCCTGCTTTACTAGGCTATGAGGACACGTACGCTATGGTCTGAACAGCTGTGTCCCCCTCAAACTCGTATCTTGAATCCTAACCCCCAAGGTGATGGTATTGGAGGGGGTGGACCCTTCTGGGGGCAATGAGGTCCCAAAGGTGAAGCCTCCATGAATGAAATGAATGCCCTTACAAAAGAGACTCCGGAAAGCTCTCCGGCCCCCTCCGCTATGTGAAGAGTACAATGAGAAGTCTGTGATCAGAAGAGGGCCCTCACATGACCTGGCAGCCACCCTGGTATTGGATGTCCACCCTCTAGAACAGCAAGACATCGATTTCTGTTGTTTACAAGCTACCCAGTTTGCGGCACTTTGTTACACAGAGCCTGGGCAGACTAAGACAGACTACTTATGTGTTTTGATGAAAAGCTGTTATTTCTTCAGACTATTCACTAAAAATGGAATTAAAAATTATTTTTAGGGGGCCAGGTCTCGTTGCTAACGTCAGCCTTCAGATGAATACTCCCAGATATGTCTGCCACAGCGTCTATGTCCCAAGAGAGCCACAGCTACCCCTCACCCTTGGAGATTCTCCAAGACCAGCAGAGGAATGATATACTTGGATCTATAACAGCTGTTGATGCTCTTTTGTGCTTCTTCCCATCACCATTAGAGGACGATGGCCAGGTTAGTCCAAGGAGACGGACCAGGTTAGTCCAAGGAGCCAAGTGGAGAGAGCCTGCCAGTTGTCCTAGCCCTTGACGGAGTACAGAAATTATCAAGAAAACCAAGGGGACTTCAGACCCTGAAGCAACACACATCCAAACAATCATGCTCATTATCTAACTTACTAAGGGCTCTACCCTTTAACAAAAATAAAAAATGTGTAGTACGCAATGGTCCTAAAAAAAATAACTTCTGACTCTAAAGGAATTGGGAGATCCTGAGATTTTAGCTAATTTCCAACACTTTACATTCTTTCTCCTGTTTTTCAAAGCTTTTCTTATTCTGATGTGCTTTCAAAATTCATTGAAGGATTTTCCCCATTTATGCCTAGTTTTCTGCTTGTTTCACCTTCTTAAATAGTCCTTGTTCATATCTCACTTCAAGCATCACTGCCTCAGGAAGAATTTCCTAGCTGTAACTACCTCACCATCTGCCCCAAACTAGAAGTTTCCTTTCATAATATCTACGTATCTTTTTTCCCCAGCACTAATCTCAATTTTACTATATAATCATTGGTGTCATTAGTCGATTAATTTCTTTCCCACTAGAATGAAAACTCCTCCAAAGTAAGGGGTGTGTCTAATTCTGCACATTATCATGTACAGGTTATCAGCCCCACACGTAAGTACTTCGTAATGCACATTACTTTTTGCGTTTCAATTTTGATACTTGCCCTTTGCAAGAACATTAAACATAAACCTGAGTATAATTTTTACAAGTCAATGCATCTTATTCTATATTTTAAAAAATGGATTATAACAACTTAAATCTTGTTAAATGACAATAGATAGAAACAGGATTAAAAAGCTTAAAGTAGGGGAGAAAGTTCAAATTATCTACTCAAGGAAAAAAATAGCATTTATCAGACCAGGGGTACAAGTCTTCCTCCTCCTTTAATACACAGAAGTCTTATTAAGGGTGCTGATGGATTTGAAGGTTTACTTTATTCCTTTCAGAAAGCCTGGCACTTTTGTTAGAACGACTACTGAACCATGTAATTAGCCTGCACAAACTATTGCTGTGAATATTGCTTTAAATTGAAGTCATCTGAAAAACAGACTTGGCAATGGCTTTTCCATGCATGCAGATTTTGTATTAATAAAGCACACACAGGAGAGATAACAATGGAAAAACAGAATCTGAGACTTATTTTTGAAAATGTTGATTGGTGGAGAAAGGGATGTTTCCCTTGTGGGAGGGTGTTGGCAGAACTTTCCCAGAAATAACAGTGATGATGATGGTCGAGGAAATATAAACAATCATCCTGAGAGGTGGGTGAATTTATCACACAGAAGCTGAGAGATCCCAAAGAGGATTTTTACCTTTGTGAGCACGGAAATAAAATCCAACGATGGTGAAGTCTCACAAATGTCAATGTAGTCCTTGAAGATACGGAAAAGATTGTTCACAAAACCAAAGCTTGTCTAGGGCCAGGGAGAAAGGAAAACAGAGTAGGCACACTTGCAGGGTGAAGAAATAAATATCCAGTGAACTTCAAATTTTGTGCCTACAGATGCTTCCTACTTCCAATTTATCTCCCTGACAAAGTTTAAAGATTTATTTTCCTCTACTGTCTAATATATTTTCTTACAAATGAATTCCTGTAGTATCTCTCTTCTCTTCCTTTTTAGAGGAAAGATAGCTTTTATTTATAATATATGTGATAAAGAACACTCATTCGAGATGATGGAGCACTTAGGAATACGTTTTTCTCTTTCTCTGTATTCAACATTATTTATTGAGGAAACTCATGTACCCAACATTACTTATTCAGTCCTTCTACGCACGAGGCACTGTCTGAGGTCTTCTGGATAAAGCAGTAAACAAAATGGGTTCCTGAGTATATACTAGAAGGTATATACTTCTAGAAGGTGTTCCAGAACTTGTACTCTAGAAAAAACATGGAACATTTCCTGAATTTGTGTGTCATTCTTACACAAAATCCATGCTAATCTTTGTCTCATTCCAATTTTAGTACATGTGCTGCTGAACTGAGTATTATGATTATTTTCTTAACCACAGAAGAATTTTTTGAAATGTTATTGAAGACTAACTGATGGCTGCAATCTATTGGAAAGATTTCCTTCTTATTAACCTGAACTCCAGACCATAAGATTATGGAGAAGGAATATGGAAGAAACAATATTCCATATGTCAACATGGAATACAAACCACAAAAAGAGAAAAGCATAAACTTTCATAGTCCTCTGGCGATTTTTAAAACATGGCTACTGGAATCTTTCTATTTCGGCTCACCTGACTTAGCTCCTCCAGGTTTGCAAAAAGTCTCCATAAATCCACATCCAGGAGATATTCATGAGTCTGCAGATACTTTAATGTATTCATGAAGATCTTAAAGAAATAAAACACATATCACTTTTTGCTTTTCAATTTTGATATCTGCCAGGCAAGAACATTAGACATAAACCTCCTGAGTATAATTTTACAAAACAACTTAGAGAGCAGTATTTTCAATGGTTAGGAATTGTGCTAAACACAAATGATGACATTTAGCTGCATAGAACACATGGGAAATGTGCTCTTCTGTATGAAGTGGTCGTTGCTGTGTGAGCCCTACCAATATTCCTGTAGAACATAATTTGTTCAAGCAGGCTTTCTCTCCTCCCAGCGCCAGAGAAATCTCCAAGGTTCTCTTCTTGCCAGCAGCACTTACTTGAGACCAAAACAACATTCATTTTCAGTTTTTATTTATTCCTTTCTCTGCAAAAGACTTAAATGTCCTTTACTTTCAGGACATTGAAAAGAGAACTAATGAGTGAATATCTGATAACTGGTAAGATGTTCAGATTTGTATAAAGCCATTAAATATTAATGAAAGCATTAAGAGAGGCTTTATGTTACTGTTACTTGATTTGATGTTTTCCTACAATAGGAAAACTACAGCAAGTCAAGAAAAAAACCACAGTCCTCACAGATCACCTGTCCCTCATTCAATAAACTAAAGAGAGATCAATTTATTGAAACAGGAATACTCTGTATCAATATGATGAAGCATTCGGAGGGACCAAATAAGTCAAGAATTACAGGTATGAAAACACTGGGCTTTAGATCACCACCGTTTTCCAATTCCTATTTCTATATTACTTAATGAGTGCAGTAAACAGTTCTTGAACTTACATCAGGATCATTTGGAGGCCTTGTTAAACCAGAGATTAGCAGGCCCTACCTCAAGCCTTTCTGATTCAGTAGCTCTCTGATGAGATATGAGAATATGGATTTCTAACAAGTTCCCAAGTGATTCTGATGCTGCTGGTTCAGGGACTACGCTTTGAGAACCACTGATTCAGAGCTTCCCGCAATCTAGGCAGCACCAGGTGTCTGCAAGTCTGTCAGTATCTAAGCATTTAAAACATATGGCAGAAAGAAACAGAAACCACGATTTCAGGTAAATTGGAGACATTTAGAAGAAATCATCTTTGTGCTATAAGATTCTTTGCTTTAACTGTTTACAATAGCCAAGTCATGGAAGCAACCTAGATGTCCATCGGCAGACAAATGGATAAGAAAGCTGTGATACATATACACCATGGAATATTACTCAGCTATTAAAAAGAATGCCTTTGAATCAGTTCTAATGAGGTGGATGAAACTGGAGCCTGTTATACATAGTGAAGTAAGTCAGAAAGAAAAACACCAATACAGTATATTAATGCATATATAAGGAATTTAGAAAGATGGTAACGATGACCCTATATGTAAGACAGCAACAGAGACACAGATGTAAAGAACAGACTTTTGGACTCTGTGGGAGAAGGCGAGGGTGGGATGATTTGAGAGAATAACACTGAAACATGTATATTATCATATGTGAAACAGAGGACCAGTCCAGGTTCAATGCATGAGACAGGGTGCTCAGGGCTGGTGCACTGGGATGACCCAGAGGGATGGGATGGGGAGGGAGGGTCAGGATGGGGAACACATGTACACCCATGGCTGATTCATGCTGCTGCTGCTAAGTCGCTTCAATTGTTTCTGACTCTGTACGATCCCATAGACAGCAGCCTACCAGGCTCCCCCATCCCTGTGATTCTCCAGGCAAGAACACTGGACTGGGCTGCCATTTCCTTCTCCAATGCATAAAAGTGAAAAGTGAAAGTGAAGTCGCTCAGTCATGTCCAACTCTTTGCAACCCCATGGACTGCAGCCTACCAGGATCCTCCGTCCATGGGATTTTCCAGGCCAGAGTACTGGAGTGGGGTGCCACTGGATTCATGTTAATGTACGGCAAAAACCACCACAATATTGTAAAGTAATTAGCCTCTAATTAAAATAAATTTAAAAAAATTCTTTGCTTTATAGAATTTTTGCCATTTAAGAAAAATATTGAGTCTTTCAGTTAATTTGAGTTACAAAATTCCAATTTACAAGCAACTTTGGGAAATTTATATTGATTGTGTAAAGGGAGGTACTTATAAACTCTAAATACCAGGGAGGGGGCTTGAAAATAAACACTAATTGAGCTTCTTTTCAACATAAAATGCTAATTTAAAAAGCTTATGTAGTTGACAGTGGGACAGCAAGTTCCGTTTTGTTTACGAGGGCAAAGGCAGGCAGTGGAGCTCATGAGGTTAGTGCTCTGCAGTGAACATCTACTGGTTCCCACTCAGCCCCAGTGCTCCGCTTTCCCTAACATTATCCCAGCTGTTGCCTCAGTATCTGCCCTTCCTCACTCCTTGAATGCGATCGCCTTAAGACAATGAGCACCCTCCTTAACATGGTAGCTGGTTCAACAGTGTGACTTAAACCAGTCCAAACTGAACGAAAATCAAGACTCTGGCTATGAATGTTAAGAATGATTTCTGTCTCTTTCTCTCCCTCCCTCCCCTTTCTATTTCTTACTCTCTCCATAGCCTCCAGGACAACAGCCACTCTGTGACTATAACAGAAGCTGCCCATAGGATGAAGCTCAGACCATGGAAGGCAGGGATGAGAGACGAAAACAAATTCTGTCCTTGATTTTGAGCCCCTTGATCAAACCAACCTTGTATTCTCTCTCACCTCTGGGCTTTATGGTTGTTACATGGGTCAATAACATACAGTCTTACTTAACTAGTTTTCTGTATCCTAACTGAAACAATCTCCAAGTTTTAACTTTCTAAGTGTCTTTGCTGTTTACATTTTGCTGGTAAAGTACTTAGCAAGACTGACACAATAAACATTACTTACAGTAAATAACTAAAATTTGTATAGCACTTGAGATTTCTCAAAGGAAATTAATCTGGTCATCACAATGATCACATCTATGGTATTGTCATCCCTCTTGTAGCTTAGAACAGGAATAACAAAAGACATGCTGTGGGATAAATCAGGTCTGCTACCCATTTTTGTAAATAAGATATCATTTTAACACAGCCACACACATTTCTTTACAAATTATCTATAGCTTCTTTTGTACTGCAACAGAAGAGCTGAGTAGTTGCAATAAAGACCACATGGTTGGCAAAGCCCAAAATATTTACTATCTGGACCTTGACAGAAAGAATCTTCTGTTTTATGAAATGGAAGACTAGACTTTCTTAAGTTCACAAGGCAAGTCAGAGGCAGACCTAGGACTTGAACTCATGTCTCCCAACACAGTGCCTTTTCCTGGGTATGAAAGATGCCAGGATTTAAGTGCTTATGGGTAGAGGCTGGGAGAAATATCAATAACCTCATATATGCAGATGACACCACACTTATGGCACAAAGTGAAGAGAAACTAAAGAGCCTCTTGATGAAAGTGAAAGAGGAGAGTGAAAAAGATGGCTTAAAGCTCAACATTCAGAAAATGAAGATCATGGCATCTGGCCCCATCACTTCATGGCAAATAGATGGGGAAACAGTGGAAACAGTGTCAGGCTTTAGTTTTCTGGGGCTCCAAAATCACTGCAGATGGTGACTGCAGCCATGAAATTAAAAGACACTTACTCTTTGGAAGGAAAGTTATGACCAACCTAGATAGCATAATGAAAAGCAGAGACATTACTTTGCCAACAAAGGTCCATCTAGTCAAGGCTATGGTTTTTCCAGTGGTCATGTATGGATGTGAGAGTTGGACTGTGAAGAAAGCTGAGCGCTGAAGAATTGATGCTTTTGAACTGTGGTGTTGGGGAACTCTTGAGAGTCCCTTGGACTGCAAGGAGATCCAACCAGTCCATTCTGAAGGAGATCAGCCCTGGGATTTCTTTGGAAGGAATGACAACCTAGATAGCATAATGAAAAGCAGAGACATTACTTTGCCAACAAAGGTCCATCTAGTCAAGGCTATGGTTTTTCCAGTGGTCATGTATGGATGTGAGAGTTGGACTGTGAAGAAAGCTGAGCGCTGAAGAATTGATGCTTTTGAACTGTGGTGTTGGGGAACTCTTGAGAGTCCCTTGGACTGCAAGGAGATCCAACCAGTCCATTCTGAAGGAGATCAGCCCTGGGATTTCTTTGGAAGGAATGATGCTCAAGCTGAAACTCCAGTACTTTGGCCACCTCATGCGAAGAGTTGACTCATTGGAAAAGACTCTGATGCTGGGAGGGATTGGGGGCAGGAGGAGAAGGGGACGACCAAGGATGAGATGGCTGGATGACATCACTGACTCGATGGCCATGAGTTTGAGTGAACTCTGGGAGTTGGTGATGGACAGGGAGGCCTGGCGTGCTGCGATTCATGGGGTCGCAAAGAGTCGGACACGACTGAGCGACTGAACTGAACTGAAGTGATGGGCAGAGGCAACCTTGGGAGCAATGTGGTCTATCCTCCCCTGTGGTCTTAAGAAGGCATTTTCTCCCTTCCTATTCCTTGCCCTGTGGTTCTTCTACAAGGAGGTCTCTGCTTAGAGCCTCCCCAGATCAGGACCAGTGCACTGTACAACTTCGGGGGCACCATTTTCATTGATGGACATCGTGAACACACTGTATAATCCAAGCCCCTTGTGTTACATATGGATGGTTGTCCTGGAAATCTATGACTGTGGCTCCATAGCTGACAAAACGCCTGGCACTGATCATAAGGAAGTAAAAGAGTCCAAAGAGCAAGCTGACCAGAGATGGGATGGCTGCCTTGAGGGTGGGTGTGAGCTTCCTGACTTGAATAGTGTGTAAACACAGGGTGCGAATCAGGCAGAAGAGATTCAGACATCACATGGACAGCTGGACTAGTTTACTGAGAAGGTCTCACCCAATCCTCAGAGTCTATGTTTAAATAAAGAATGAAGAGAAGCCAAGTTGCAGATAACCAAAGATAAATAAAATTTCCTTAAGATCCCCTGAAAGAGGGGAGCCACCCACCTTTCTTCAGCATGGAAAAAAGGAACAAGTCCCCAAAGAACCAACATTTTCCATCTAACAAAAATTAAAGCCAGCATTACCATCTTGAGAACTAATAAATGGTCCAAAAAATAAGTGCATTCACTCGTGAAGAGTTCCCACACAGCCTCTTGTTGCTTTCTCAAGTCTAATTGATTAGTAGGAAGTTTCTGATGCATTTCCATGACTTCATTCCAGGTCTTATCCTGTATGTGGGAGAAAAAGAGAGAACAAAACGTTTCCACCTTGATGGGTTGTCCTGTTGTCCTTTCTTGGACTTGTAGTGCAGCAGAAACAAGCAATCTCCCAAATCATGATTTCCCATTGCAAGCCCCAGGCGCCCCTCTGGATGAAAGTAAAAAAGTAAAAGTGTTAGTTGCTCAGTCCTGTCTGACCTTTTGGGACCCTATGGACTGCAATCCACCAGGTTCCTATGACCATGGAATTCTCCAATTGGAGTGGGCAGACATTCCCTTCTTCAGGCGATCTTTTCAACTCAGGGATTGATCTTCCTGACCCAGGGATTGAACCCAGGTCTCCTGCATTGCAGGCAGATTTTTTACTGTCTGAGTCACCAGGAAGCCCATCCCTCTGGGCAGAGTTACCCAAACCACAGTCCTCTCTGCACGAGTTTGGGATATCAATTCCTCCCATGCATGGGATGAACATGTTATTAACAGTTTAAAAAGAATCCCAAACTCAGAACTGGGAAATCTGATCCAGGTTCCACTAGTAACACTTGCTGAAATTAACTACTGAAGAATCATGAAATGAGGGTTTAAAGAGATCATCAGAAATTGTCTTATAAGAACCAGCTTATTTTTCAAATGAGGAAATGAAGGCCCAGTGAGGGGAAGAGTTGTAACAACTATTAACATTTGTGTAGGACTTCTTGGTCTACAAAGTACTCTCATGTCCACTACTTTATTTAAGATAAAATGACTTCCCTGAGGTTTCAATGTGCTTTAGAGAGAGCAGACCTCCTTCTACCCCGGTCTGGGGTTCTCTCCTGCACTTTGCTATTTTTATGAACAATGCAATAATCTGATATCTTATAATACTGACAAAAACAAAAAAAAGAAGCCACACAAAAAGCAAATCAGGAGATACCTTCAGGGTGTGTAACTCATAGTCCCTGAAGTCTGTAATCTTCAAAGAGGACAGGCAGTCTTCCAGATCAGATATATGCTTGTTCTTGTCTTTGCCCTGCTAAGAGATTGTAAGAACAGGATTTTCAAACTTGAATTCTTTTAGTGATACACCTCTGGTAGCCTCAGCATCTTTGTTTCACGGTCCCACATGCAGGAGATCAGGCTGCGCATTTTGTCTATGAACCACTAACAGGTGAAAAGCCATTTCTGAGCCAGAGTCTGACCCACAGGAGTTCAGAATATCAGACATGGAGGAGAAAGGCTGGTGAACATGGCTGATCCAAACCTCTCATTTTACTAATTAAAAAAAAAAAAAGCCAGAGCCATAAAAGCAGAACAGCCATATAGCAATTAGATGGATTTCTGTCTAGTGGGCACCCTGCAAGTTAGTCCTTCAGAGTGGAACTTTTCTGATGGACTTTACCATCAGAAGGGGCCTTGGAGATCTTAGTTCAACCCCTCCATTTAGCAGATGACTAAATAAAGTCCAGAGTATTAAAGGAACTTCCCAATACAGTAATTCCCAGTTGGAGAATACCAGGATATGCTAGAAACTCTAGTTTCCTTAGATTGGAACACCTACTTATTTTTGCTATAATTTTTATTTTAAATAATAATAGTTAAAAGAATCAGGTTCAAAGGTAATATATGGTTGGTGTAGAAAACCTGAGAAACAAAACCACAAAGAAAACCAAAGTTACCTGTAATCTCCGCTGGCTCCCCCCACCCCCAGGTAATTATTGAAAACACTTTTCTTATTGTATTTATAATTAATTTTTAATAGTATCACATTCATTTATCCTTTTGAAACTTACTGTATTGTGACTTTTTAATTTTTCTGACTCATTCACTATTCTCTTGCAACATCATGAATTACTCATTTTAAGAGTTCATTTTAAAATCACAGCAGGATCCTCTATGATCCCCCTCCCAGAATACTGGAAATAAAAGCAAAAATAAACAAATGGGATCTAATTAAAATTAAAAGCTTCTGAACAACAAAGGAAACTATAAGCAAGGTGAAAAGACAGCCTTCTGAATGGAAGAAAATAGCAGCAAATGAAGCAACAGACAAACAACTCATCTCAAAAATATACAAGCAACTTACACAGCTCAATTCCAGAAAAATAAACGACCCAATCAGAAAATGGGCCAAAGAACTAAATAGACATTTCTCCAAAGAAGACATATGGATGGCTAACAAACACATGAAAAGATGCTCAACATCACTCATTATGTGTCAATGTATGGCAAAACCAATACAGTATTGTAACGCAAAATAAAGTAAAAATTAAAATTAAAAAAAGAAAAAGAGTTCATTTTAGCAACTAAACCAGGAAGAAGCTATCAAACAACAGTGTGAGGCACTATAAAGTCAACTTGGCTGCCTTTCAGATAAATGTTTATCACAAACAACATTTTAACTTGCTGTATTGCTTCAGGGTGCATGATTCTGGTGTGGATCTAAGCAGTTTGGCGGACATCATTCCACTTTAGGTAAAGGGGCCAGAGAAGGAAGGCTTATCTGCTGTTGTGGGGATGTAGCTCCCTGTGTGTCGGAAAGACAGCCCTGTAATAATTTCAGAAAGTGCTAAAGGACCATGGCTGAATTCTCTGCTAGGGTTATGGCACCAAAACAAGAAACTTATTAGAGACTTATTAACTTCACAGTAGCAGAGAAATCTTGGAGCTGGTTGGGGACCTCCTACAGCAATTGGGACATGTGCCTTTTGTTGATGTCTGAAACCATAGTGACTGCATGTTGTGTAAATTAAAAATCAGCAGTCAGTTGGGAAATAAGGAAGCTGAGGCAATGGAAGACGCATCGGACATGGGGCAAGTGGGAGCCAGCCGTCTACCCTGAACACTTACTGTGGCCTTCTAAGGATCGGCCCAACCACCTGACCAAAGTGCTTGGTGGATATGATAGTGAGAAGGGAAGGGACAGTCCTCTCAAAGCAAACAGTAACTATTGAGAGTTACAGACCCATTGCTGGAAGCTGTGCTCCTTCCACTATGATCACTGGCTTCTGGTGGAGAGGCAATGAGATGTCAAAGGTATTTGAGAGAATATAGAAGATAAAGAAAATAAGTCAAGGTTAATTCTCAGGGCTTGAATTTAATAACTAAGAGGTGGGGGAGACTTTCAAGATGGTGGAGGAATAGACAGGGAGATCAACTTCCTCCCCACAAATACATCAAAAATACATCTGCATGTGGATCAACTCAAACAGAATACATTCTGAATGCTGGCAGGAGAGCCTTGACTTCCAAAAAGGCAAGCCAATCTTCTCAGAATGAGGTAGGGCAAAAGATAAAGATTAAAAAGAAAAAAAAAAAAAAAGGATTTCAGGACAGGGACCAGCATCCTGGGGAGGGAGTTGTGAAGGAGGAAAAGTTCCAACACATTCAGAAACCCCCTCGTAGGTGAGGACAAGGGGGAGTTTTGGAACCTCAGAGGGGAACAAAGCAACAGGTGCTCAGAAGGCAAAACAGCGAGAATTCACCAGAGTTCGTTACCACACAGCACTTTCCAGCTGAGCAGTGGCTTGCACTCATGCCCTCTGCTGCTAGTGGGGGCTGGGTGCTCAGGCTTCAGGAGCAGGACCCCAGGAAGAGCACCAGTGTTGACTGCTCTGAAGATATCTGAGAGGGCTGGTATGACACAGCTGAGGCAGTCCAGGTAAAAGATTGGGACTCTCAGAGAGGCAAGAGATGGTTGCAGCAGGGAGCCTCTAACTCCCTGCACTGGTGGACTGCAGGAACTCACCTTCAAAAATGATACAAGTGGGATGAGCAAAGCTGTGAGATGCCCAACCCTTGAGGGAGATATATACAGAACTGTACAAAAAAGGTCTTAATGACCCAGATAACCATGATGGTGTAATCACTTCCCTACAGCCAGATATCCTAGAGTGTGAAGTCAAATGGGCCTTAGGAAGCATTACTACGAACAAAGACAGTGGAAGTGATGGAATTTCCACTGGGCTATTTCAAATCCTAAAAGATGATGCTGTTAAAGTACTGTGCTCAGTATGCCACAAATTTGGGAAGCTCAGCAATGGCCAAAAGACTGGAAAAGGTCACTCTTCATTCCAATCCCAAAGAAGGGCAATGCCAAAGAATGTTCAAACTACCATACAATTGCACTCATTTCACTTGCTAGTAAGGTAACGCTCAAAATCCTTCAGGCTAGACTTCAACAATACATGAACCAAGACCTTCCTGAAGTACAACCTGGATTTATAAAAGGCATAAGAATCAGAGATCAATTTACCAACATTTGTTGGATCGTAGAAAAAGCAAAGGAATTAAAAAAAAATCTACTTCTGCTTCATTGACTATGCTACAGCCTTTGCTTGTGTAGACTACAACAAACCATGGAAAAGTCTCAGAGATGGAAATAGCAGACCATCTAATCTACTTCCTGAGAAACTTGTATGCAGGACAGGAAGCAACAGTTAGAATTGGACATGGTTATTTAGCTTATAAGCAGAGTACATCATGCAAAATGCCAGGCTGGATGAAGCTCAAACTGGAATAAAGACTGCTGGGAGAAATACCAACAACCTCAGATATGCAGATGATACCACTCTAATGGTAGAAACTGAAGAGGAACTCAAGAACCTCTTGATGAGGGTGAAAGACGAGAGTGAAAAACTGACTTGAAATTTAACATTCAAAAAAACTAAGATAATGGCATCCAGTCCCATCACTTCATGGCAAATAAATGAGGAAACAATGGAAACAGTGACAGACAGGGCTTGGGCTCCACAATTATTGCAGATGGTGACTGCAACCATGAAATTAAAACATGGTCGCTCCTTGGAAGAAAAGCTATGACAAATCTAGACAGCATATTCAAATGCAGAGACATCACTTGGCCAACACAAGTCCCTATGGTCAAAGCTATGGTTTTTCTTATACTCATATATGGATGTGAGAGTTGGACCATAAAGAAGGCTGAGCACCCAAGAACTGATGCTTTCGAATTGTGGTGCTGCAGAAGACACCTGAGAGTCCCTTGGACAGCAAGGAGATCCAAGCAGTCAATCCTACAGAAAATCAACCCTGAATATTCATTGGAAGGACTGATACTGAAGCTCCAATACTTTGGCTACTTGATGTGGAAAGCCGTCTCACTGGAAAAGACCCTGATGCTGGGAAAGATTGAGGCCAAGAGGAGAAGGGGGTGACAGAGGATGAGATGGTTAGATGGCATTACTGACTCAAGGAACATGAGTTTGAGCAAGCTATGGGAGACAGTGAAGGACAGGAAAGCCTTGTGTGCTGCAGTCACAACTTAGTGACTGAACAAGAGGTAGATATGCCTGGCCAAAGCCACCCCCTACGCCAGTGAGCACCAGTGGCAGAACTAGATGCAACTGCAGTTTATGATCCCAGAGCGGGGAAGGCAAGCCAACTGGCCACTGCGAAAGCCAAGAAGAAGGCCTGAGGCAAGGGACAAAATACTGCTGCTGTGGTCCCAAAGCTAGAGGTAGCAGCTGCCATCAGGCTGTGAGCCTGCACAGGTTACCACCCATACCTTCCTGGGAGCCTATGCAACTTAGCTCAAGACACAAGACCCGGGGCCAATCCCTCTGGGAGAGGGCACAACCCACCTAGGACTGTGGAAACTTCCCATAGGCTGCCGTAGGCACTCCCCATCTGAGGCTTCCAAAGCCCTTCTTCCCAGCCCGGCTGAGCAAGTGAGTCTTAACAAGCTGCTACTTCTGCCCCCTCTGGTCTAGGTGGGGAAGACACTTGAGGGTGGCCTACAAACAGAGGTGGGCCCCAAACCAAAGTGGAGCACCAGGGGCTGTGTGAATAAAAAAGAGGAGGGGAATTCCCCCCTGCAGCCGTAGGTGCAGCAGATTAAATCTCTGCCATTAGCTTGAGACTCTGGACTTTGGGGGGGAAATGTGGATTTGGGGAGCATGTACAGGGGAGAATAAGGCCAGATCTGAATCTGAGCTGACCTCACAGCACCCACAGCAGGTTCAGAGACTTTCCGAGAAATACCGGAGGACTTTCTGAGTAGGCAGATTGTCTGGTAAACACTGTGTGGAGAGGACAATGGAGGACATTCTTCTTATAGCACTCTCTCCTTTTGTATTGTAGTGTTGTTCTTTATTATTCCTTTAATTTTTACTTTTTAACTTATTTTTTCCTTTTTAAAAAGCATCTTATTTTAAAATAAACTTACTTCACTTTTCCCCTATTTTTACAGTACTCTTTAGTTAGACTACATTTCCCCCCATATCTTTGATTTTATCTTTTTGCTAGTCTAGTTTTTAGTATTCATTCTCATATAGAGGTTTCTTTATTGGCTTGACTGCTCTCTTTGTTTTTGATCCCTGTTTTTATTCTTTCTTCTCTATTTTCTCTCTTCTCTTTACAGGTCTGTGAGTTTCTTTGGGTGTTCTTGATTGGTGAGTGTTGCTTTCACCAACTGTCTTGGAGTTTTGTCTTCTGTGTGGCCTGTGAAGTCTTGGTGCTACAGTAAGAGGTCATGCTTGAATCTTCAAGTTGGAAGACCCGAATCCAGGACTTTGGACCACCAGAGAATCCCCAACTCCATGAGACATTATTTGGCAAGAGTTCTCCCAAAGGCCTTTATCTCAACACTAAGACCAGGCCCCAAACAAAAGCCAGTAAGCTTCAGTGCCAGACGTCTCAAGCCAACCCTTCAGCAAAATAGGAGCATAACCCTGCCCGTTAGCAGACAGGCTGCCAAAAGCCACACCAAGCCCAGAGACACCCCCAAAACACTGCTGGACAAAACACTGCCCTTCAGAGACAAGATTCAGTTCCATCCACCAGATCACAGGTACAAGTCCCCTCAATCAGGAAACCTTCACAAGGCCCTGGTCCGATGCCACCCACTGCAGGCAGGTTCCACAAATAGGAACTGTGACCTTCCAGCCTGCAGAAAGGACACTCCAAACACAGCAAACTACACAAAATAAAAAGAAAGAGAAAGATGCAGCAGATGAAGGAATATGGCAAAAACCCACAAGACCAAACAAAGGAAGAGGAAACAGGCAGTCTACCTGAAAAATAATTCAGAGTAATGATAGTAAAGATGACCCCAAATCTTGAAAATAAAATGGAGGCACAGATAAATAGAATGAAGGCATGGATCAAGAAGATGTAAGAAATGTTTAACAAGCACCTTCAATGAGAACAACAAGAAAGTCTTCTTAAGGGAACGATGCAAAGGAAGAGGGGAAAACAATAGAATGGGAAAGACTAGAGATCTCAAGAAATTAGAGAAACCAAGGGAACATTTCATGCAAAGATGGACACAATAAAGGACAGAAGTGGGATGGAACTAACAGAAGCAGAAGATATTAAGAAGAAGGACCAAGAATACACAGAAGAACCATACAAAAAAGGTCTTAATGATCCAGATAACCACAATGGTGTGGTCACTCACTTAGAGCCAGACATCCTAGAGTGTGAAGTGAAGTAGGCTTTAGGAAGGTTTACTAGAAACAAAGCTAGTGGAGGTAATCGAATTCCAGCTGAGTTATTTCAAATGCTAAAAGATGATGCTATTAAAGTGCTACACTCAATACACCAGCAAATTTGGAAAACTCAGCAGTGGCCATAGGGCTGGAAAAGGTCAGTGTTCATTCCAATTCCAAAGAAGGACAATGTCAAAGAATGTTCAAACTACTGCACAATTGTGCTTATTTCACATGCTAGTAAGGTATTGCTCAAAATCCTTCAAGCTAGGCTTCAACAGCATGTGAACTGAGAACCTCCAGATACACAAACTGGATTTAGAAAAGGCATAAGAATCAGATATCAAATTGCCAACATCTACTGGATCATAGAAAAAGCAAAGGACTTAAGAAAAACACCTACTTCTGCTTTATTAACTATGCCACATAGCCTTTGACTATGTGGATCACAACAAACTGAGGAAAATTCTGAAAGAGATGGGAATACCAGACCACCTGACCTACCTCCTGAGAAATCTGTATGCAGGTCAAGAAGCAACAGTTAGAACTGGACATGGAACAACAGACTGGTTCCAAATCGGGAAAGGAGTACGTCAAGGCTGTATACTGTCACCTTGCTTATTTAACTTCTATGCAGAGTACATCATGAGAAATACCAAGCTGGATGAAGCTCAAGTTGGAACCAAGATTGCTAGGAGAAATATCAAAAACCTCAGATATGCAGATGACACTACCCTAATAAGCAAAAAGAGAAGAGGAACTCAAGAGTCCCTTGATGAAAATGAATGAGGAGAGTGAAAAAGCTGGCTTAAGACTCAACATTCAAAAAACTAAGATCATGGCATCCTGTCTCATCACTTCATGGCAAATAGATGGGGAAACAATGAAAGCAGTGACAGACTTCATTTTCTTGGGCTCCAAAATCTCTGCGGATGGTGATTGCAACCATGAAATTAAAAGATGTTTGCTCCTTGGAAGGAAAGCTATGACAAACCTAGACAGCATATTAAAAACCAGAGACATTACTTTTCCAACAAAGATTGGTATGGTCAAAGCTATGGTTTTTCCAATAGTCATGTATGGATGTGAGAGGTGGACCATAAAGAAGGCTGAGTGATGAAGAATTGATGCTTTTGTATTGTGGTGTTGCAGAAGACTCTTCAGAGTCCCTTAGACTGCAAGGAGATCCAACCAGTCCATGCTAAAGGAACTTAGTCCTGAATGTTCATGGAAGGACTAATGCTGAAGCTGAAGTTCCAATACTTTGCCACCTGATGGGAAGAGCTGACTCATTAGAAAAGACCCTGATGCTGGGAAAGATTGAAGGCAGGAGGAGAAAGGAACAACAGAGGATGAGATGGTTGGATGACACCACTGACTCAATGGACATGAGTTTAAGCAAGCTCTGGGAGATGGTGAAAGACAGGGAAGCCTGGCCTGCTGCAGTCCATGGGGTCACAAAGAGTCAGACAAGACTGAGCAAATGAACAGCAACAACAGAAGAAAAAGAGGAAAACAAAGGGTCTGAGAAAATATTTGAGGAGACTATAGTTGAAAACTTCCCTAACATGGGAAAGGAAGTAGCCACCCAAGTCCAGTAAATCCAAAGAGCCCCATACAGAATGAACTCAAAGAGAAATATGCTCAGACATATTTGGCTACCTCATGAGAAGAGTTGATTCACTGGAAAAGACCCTGATGCTGGGAGGGATTGGGGGCAGGAGGAGAAGGGGACGACAGAGGATGAGATGGCTGGATGGCATCACTGACTTGATGGACATGAGTTTGGGCAGACTCTGGGAGCTGGTGATGGACAGGGAGGTCTGGTGTGCTGCAATTCATGGGGTTGCAAAGAGTCGGACACGACTGAGCGACTGAACTGAAGACATATTAATCAAACTAATGATAGTTAAATACAAAAAATATTAAAAGCAGCAAGGTAAAAGCAAAAAATAATATATAAGGGGATCCCCATAAGGCTAACAGCTGATCTTGCAACAGAAATTCTGCAGGTCATAAGGGAATGGAAGGATATACTGAGAATGATGAAAGGAAAAAATTTACAACCAAGATTATTGTATCCAGCAAGGATCTCATTCAGTTTTAAAGAAAAAAATCAAAAGCTTTACAGATAAACAAAAATTAAGAGAATTCAGCACCACCAAATTAACTTTACAACAAATCTTAAAGGAGCTTCTCTAAACAGGAAACACAAGAGAAACAAAAAGTGTATAAGAACAAACCCAAAACAGAAAAGTAAAAGATAATAGGATCATACATATCAATAATTACCTTAAGTGAAAATGGACTAAATGCTTTAAACAAAAGATACAGACTGGCTGAACGGATACAAAAACTAGACCCCTATATATTCTGTCTACAAGGGACCCACTTTAGAATAGGGACACATACAGACTGAAAGTGAGGGACTGGAAAAAGGTATTCCATGCAAAGAGAAATCGAAAGAAAGAGGGAGTAGCAATACTCATATCAGATAAAATAGACTTCAAAACAAAGACCATTACAAGAGATAAGAAGGATACTACATAATGATCAAGGGATCAACTGAATAAGACATAAAAATTATAAATATATATGCACCCAACATAGGAGCACCTCAATACATAAGGCAAATGCTAACAATTATTAAAGGGGAAGTCGACAGTAACACAATAATAGTGGGGGACTTTAACACCCCACTCACACGAAATGAACAGATCATCCACAGAGAAAATTAATAAGGAAACACAAGCTTTAAATGATATATTGGACCAGTTGAACCTAATTGTTATCTACAGGGCATTTCAATCCAAAACAGTAGATTTCACTTTCTTCCCAAGTACACATGAAACATTCTCCAGGATAGATCACATCTTGGGTCATAAAGCAAGCCCTGGTAAATTAAAAAAAAAAATGGAATCATTTCAAGCATCTTTTCTGACCACAATGCTGTGAGGCTGTGTTTATCAACTACAGGGGGGAAAAACAAACAAACAAACTAAAAAACACAAACACATGGAGGCTAAACAATACGCTTTTGAATAAGAGGTCACTGAAGAAATCAAAGAGGAATTACAAAGGGAAAGCATGACAACTCAAAACCTATGGGTTGCAGTAAAAGCAGTGTTAAGTGGGAAGTTTACAGCAATTCAAGCCTACCTCAAGAAACAAGAGAAACACCAAAAAAAAAAAAAAAATCTAATCTTACAGCTAATGCAACTAGAAAGGGAACAAAGCCCCCAAAGGTAGTAGAAGGAAAGAAATCATAAAGATCAGAGCAGAAATAAGTGAAAGAGATAACAGCAAAAATCAATAAAACTAAAAGCTGGTTCTTTGAGAAGACAAAAATAATTGACAAACTATTAGCCAGACTCATCAAGAAAAAAAGAAGACTCAAATCAATAAAACTGGAAATAAAAAAAGGCAAATCAGTCAATGTGATACACCATATTAACAAACTGAAAGATAAAAACCATATGATCATCTCAATAGATGCAGAGAAAGCTTTCGATAAAATTCAACACTTTCATTCAAAATTCAAAAATTCAAAATTTTATCATTTATGATAAAAACTCTCCAGAAAGTAGGCACAGAAGGAACATACCTCAACATAATAAAGGCCATAAACAACAAACTCACAGAAAACATTATTCTCAGTGGTGAAAAACTGAAAGTGTTAACTCTAAGAATAGGAACAAGACAAGGGCGCCCACTCTAACCATTACTATTCAACATAGTTTTGGAAGTCCTAGCCACAGCAGCCAAAGAAAAGGAAAGAAAAGGAATGCAGACTGGAAAAGAAAAAGTAAAACTCTCACTGTTTTCAGATAACATGATTCTACACATAGAAGGCCCTAAAGATGCCATGAGAAAATTATTAGAGCTAATCAATGAATACAGTAAAGCTGCAGGATATAAAATTAATACACAGAAATCCTTTGCATTCCTATACACTAATGATGAAAAATCGGAAAGAGAAATTAAGGAAACAATCCCATTCAACATTATAACAAAAAGAGTAAAATATCTAGGATTGCTGCTGCTGCTGCTGCTAAGTCACTTCAGTCATGTCCGACTCTGTGCGACCCCACAGACGGCAGCCCACCAGGCTCCCCTGTCCCTGGGATTCTCCAGGCAAGAATATTGGAGTGGGTTGCCATTTCCTTCTCCAATGTATGAAAGTGAAAAGTGAAAGTGAAGTCGCTCAGTCATGCCCGACTCTTAGTGACCCCATGGGCTGAAGTCTGCCAGGCTCCTCTGTCCATGTGATTTTTCAGGCAAGAGTACTGGAGTGGGGTGCCACTGCCTTCTCCAAAATATCTAGGAATAAACCTATCTAGAGAGACAAAAGACCTCTATTGCAGAGAACTATAATACAGTGAGGAAAGAAATTAAACATGACACAGATGGAGAGATACACCATGCTCTTGGATTGGAAGAATCAATATTGCAAAAATGACTATACTATCCAAAGCAATGTACAGATTCAATGCAATCATCTTCAAATTACCAATGGTATCTTTCACAGAACTAGAGCAATAAATGTCAGTCTGTAAGGAAACATGAAAGACCCTGAATAGCTAAAGCAATCTTGAGAAAGAAAAAATAAAACTAGAGGAATTAATCTTCCTGGCTTCAGATGATACTATGAAGCTATAGTCATCAAGACAGTATGGTACTGGCACAAAAACAGAAATAGAGACCAATGGAACAAGACAGACAGCCCAGAGATAAAACCTATGGGCACCTTATCTTTGACTAAAGAGGTAAGAATATATAATGGGGGATAGACAGCCTCTTCAGTAAGTGGTGCTGGGAAGACTGGACAGATATACGTAAAAGAATGAAAACAGAACACTTCCTAACACTTTACACAAAAATAAAATGGAAATGGATTAAAGACTTAAATGTAAGGCCAGAAACTATAAAGCTCTTAGAGGAAAACACAGGCAGTACACTCTTTGACATAAATCACAGGAAGATTCCCTTTGACCTATCTCCTTGAGTAACAGAAATAAAAACAAAAATGAATGGAACCTAATGAAACTTAAAAGCTTTTGCACAGCAAGGGAAACAACAGACTAGATTAAAAGACAACCCTCAAGATGAGAGAAGGAAATGGCAACCCACTCCAGTATTCTTGTCTGGGGAATCCCACAGACAGAAGAGCTTGGCAGGCTACGATCAATGGGGTCACCAAGATTCGGACACGACTGAGCACTAGAGAATTCAGAATGGGAGAAAATAATGGTATATGAAACAACTTAAAAAGGATTAATTGCCAAAATATATAAGCAGCTCATACAGTGCAATATCAGAAAAAAAAAAAAAAAACAAAACCCAACCCAATCAAACACAGGCAGAAGACCTTAACAGACATCTCTCCAGAGAAGACATACAGATGGCCAACAAACACATGAAGACACGGAATATCACTAATTACTACAGAAATGCAAATCAAAACTACCTTATACCAATCAGAATGGCCATCATCCAAAAATCTTCATACAGTAAATGCTAGAGAGGATGTGCAAGAAAAGGGAACCCTCTTGCACTGTTGGTGGGAAAGTAAATTGATACAGCCACTATATGTAACAGTATGAGAGATTTCATATTGATGTATGGAGAACAGCACAGAAATTTCTTAAAAAACTAGGAATAAAACTACTATATGACCCAACAATCCCACTACTGGGCATATACTCTGAGAAAACCATAACTGAAAAAGACGCATGTACCCCAGAGTTCACAGCAGCCCTATTTATAATAGGTAGGGCAGAGAAGCAACCTAGATGTCCACCGACAGATGAATGGATAAAGAAGATGTGGTATATATACACAATGGAATATTACTCAGCCATAAAAAGGAAACAAATTTGAGTCAGTTTTAGTGAGATGGATGAACCTAGAGCCTGTTATACAGAGTGAAGTCAGAAAGAGAAAAAAAAATATCGTATATTAACACATATACATGGAATTTAGAAAAATGGTATTGATGAACCTATTGGCAGGCAAGAATGGAGATGCAGATACAGATAATTGACTTGCGGACACAGTGGGGGAAGGAGAGAGCAGAACAAATGGGGAAAGCAGCTCAGACACATATACACTACCATGTTTAGAGTCAATATCTGGTGAGAAGCTGCTCTGTAACATAGGTAACCCAGCGAGACGGTCTGTGATGATCTAGATGGGTGGGGCCAGAGGAGGGGAGGGGGGCTCAGGAGGGAGGAGGTATATTCACAATTAGGGCTGATTAGCGTTGTACTACAGAAACCATCACAACATCGTAAAGCAATTTTCCTCCAGTTAAAAAATAACTAAGAGGTAGGTGGAATGAAAGTTTGTAGTAGACACTGGTGATATGGAACTGGAATAAACTGGTATATAATCAGCCCTCAGTCCCTAGGGGGAATGGTTCTAGGACCTCTTCAGATACCAAAATGCACAGATGCTAAAGTCCCTTATATAAAATGTATTTTCATACAGTCTACACACATCCTCTCATATACTTTAAATCATCTCTAAAGTGAAAGTCGCTCAGTCTTGTCTGACTCTTTCTGATCCCATGGACTATATAGTCCATGGAATTCTCCAGGCCAGAATACTCAAGTGGGTAGCCTTTCCCTTCTCCAGGGGATCTTCCCAACCCTGGGATTGAACCCAGGTCTCCCGCATTGCGGGCAGATTCTTTACCAGCTGAGCCACAAGGGAAGCCCACTAGACTACTTATACCTAACACAATGTAAGTAGTATGTATACTGTTGTTTCTGCATGGCAAATTCAAGTTTTGCTTTTTGGAAATTTCTGGAGTATTTTTTTCAAATATTTTTTATTTGCAGTTGGTTGAATTCAAGGATACAGAACCTACAGACACAGAGGGTTGACTGTATGTGAATAGGTGGATTTCCTAGTGGTTGACTTGAATTGGTGAGGAGAGAAGAGATCTTTGAGAGCTGAGATGAGGAGGAGGAGGGAGGGGTACCCAGGTCTGGTCATGGACCCCACAGCTGGAGCAGCAGTTTGGTACTGGGGCTAAAATGGATTCAGAGCCATACTGCCCGGGGCTGCTCAGACACATCCCCACTGTCACTTACAAGCTGTGTGATCTCAGGCAAGCTATTCAAACCTCTCTGAACCTCAGTTTCCCCATTTGCAAAATGGGGGTGATAATGTTATCTATCTTGTTGGTTTGTTGTGAGAATTAATGAGCTAACATACGTAAACTATGAAATAATCAGGAATATGTAAACAGAAACACTACCTTATAACATGGTAAAAATTATATATGTGCTTGCTTTTATTACAAATGCTGTTACTGATGGTTGGGAAGAAAGGAAGGAGAGAAGAAAGAAAGGTAATGAAAGGAAATACCTGTGATAGATTGGGGAAATACATTACAATATGGTAGTGTGTGATACTGATGTGGATTATCATTTATATAGATATGAATTGCTCAATAAAAAAGGCTAAAAAGATGGAGGAGTAAACACTAATTTTTAAGGAGACCAGATATTGTGTCCCTTTAAAAGTGGGCCTTTGAGAAATGAATTTCCCTCCATTACTGACTGAGAACATTTGCTGAAACATTTTGTCATTTCACTGTTCTTTGTGTATCTCCACCTCCAACACTGTGCAAGCCATTTATCTAATTTTTTGCCAATTTACATGTCAGTCTGACCTGTAAAACAGTCATATCAAATGTAAGCTAAGAATGAGCATCTTGGCATCATATATACCTAGTCCAGCATTTGGCACATACAGCTATTCAATACATGTGGAACAAATTACTTTATGGGGAAAAACAGATGCATCATAAAAACTTGTAGGTATATCCCTTCCTTAGTTAAGTCTTTCCTTCTGAAAGCACAATCTAGCTTCCTGCTCTGGAGGAGCCCTCAGGAGAGCAGATGGGAGATGCCCCTTCCTCTCACCTTAGAGAAGGAAATGGTAACCCACTGCAGTATCCTTGCCCAGAGAATGCTATAGACAGAGGAGTCTGGTGGGCTACAGTCCAGGGGGTCGCAAAGAGTCAGACACGACTGCATGCGTGCTGAGACTCCAGACCTGACTGACAACTGACTCTGTTTTCATTTAAAGAAGCAAGGATCCCAGGAGAGATAGCACCCCTGCCCTGCCTCAGACCTGCCAGGAAAACAGTCATATCACATCCCTAAAGAGGGGCAAAATGGGAATGACTGGTGAGCAACAGCCCTGGTGACAAATTACACTTTTACTAATAGTTTATGATTTTTAACTTGTGATGTTTAGACTGTGTCCCTATGGACTGAATGTTTCTGTTTCCCCTATATTCATATATTTAAAGCCCAAACCCCTCAGTGATATTTGCAGGTGAAACTGCTGGGAGGTAATTAGGTTTAGATGAGGCCATGAGGGTAGGGCCCTCACGATGACATTAGTATCCTTATAAGAAGAGGAGGAGACGCCAGAGCTCTCTCTCCACATGTGAAGACACAGTGGAGCAGGCCATCTGGAAGCCAGGAAAAGAACTCTCACCAGAACCTAACCATGTGGCACTCCGATCTGGGACTTTCCAGCCTCCAGAGATGTGAGAAATAAATACTAGCAGTTTCAGCCACCTGGCCTGTGGTATTTTACAGTGGCCCAAAGTGATTAAGACACACAAACTTTTTCCTCTTGAAAAAATAATGTGAAAGTCACTCATATACTTGATTATGAGAACAAGTAGTGTTCCAAACCCTGGTTACAAATGATACTCTCAAAAATATGGCCAATTCTGATTTTTTGCAGATGCACCCAGTGCTGGGATACACTTCAGATGCACTATTTATTTGTCACAACCACCCTATGAGGCCGGTACTATTACCATCTGCTTTTTTTTTTTCTTTTTTAAACAGGGAAGGACTTGGAGCTGTGGGAAATGAATTCATTTGGCCAAGGTCACAGAGCAGTAAGTGGAGCAGCTGGGATTGAAATCTCAGAGAGCCTTTAACTTAGCTATGGTACTTAAAAAAAATAGCAAGGTATATGCATCCATAGACCCTCCAAATTAGATGTCGGCAACTGACGGCAAACTGACTGGAGAGGCCACGTGAGCAGATGTTTTTTTGCTTTTTAACACAAAGAGGACCAGTAACTCCTCATAAGGCCCTCCTGGTGCTGCTGGCTGTGGTGTGTAGGTGTTGTGGGGCGAACACAGTCAGTTCCTCTCCCTCCTCCTCACTCCAGGAGTAAGGAGCCCTCCTTCCCTCTGTCCTTAGGAAGGTTTCACTGTGGCCAGCTCACATCCTAGGCAGGAAAAAATCAGGCACCGCTGATTCTCAATTTATAACTCTTCAATAATTGAGGGCACCAGGAATTAAAGAAAACCCACTAGGATTAATCCAACTGGTTTTCCCAGAAATAGAATGTGTCTGCAGAATCTGTTTCTGTAATATCTCATTAATTTTTCAATGTTCCCAATATGCTCGACACTGACTGCAAACTGGGGCATACGCTTGTGCAAGTTTTCTCCATCAAGTGAGCTGTTTCCTACGCAGTGTCAAGTTATAAATTTGGAGCTGTAAGGCATCACGCACGATATTAGGACTGCTTTGTTTTCTTGCAGAGCTCATTAACCACTGGCAATTAGCACTGTATCACTGCACCAAGTGGCATCATTTGGCAAGTTCTGTATCCACTACTACAAATGTGATGATATAATTTAAACTTCATGTGCCATCTGCTGTCACAAGAAGATAAAGTATGATGAAGAGGCTTCTCAGACTTTCCTTCATTTCCCAGTTACTGGAGACTTAATTAAAGCAAAAATGACAATTGCTCAATACTCACCACTCCTCTCTTGGAGAAAGGCCATCTTGGCTTTTTGGATTCTGGTGGGTGAAGAAATTAGAGAAGATATGTTAGTTGAGGAACTAGTGACAGATCAAGGCAGTGTTTTACAAAACCCGTTTTTCCAAAGGAGCCAAACAGAATTTTTCCTGCTTTATTTCTCCTTCTCTTGAGAATGCACAGAATGAATATTTATATTTATGCAGCTGAGTGAATGAAACGATGCTGCAACTGAAAAGCTGGTGTTCTATTCTACTTTCTGGTGATACTGTCCTGTTTCAGCCTCTTTTCCCCCTACCGTTCAAGGAGAAATCTATAAAATGCAATAAAATGCTGCATATTTAATTTTAGACAGAGTTATAGGACTGTGGGGCTGAAAGGGCTTCATTTTAACACTGGAAACCACCCTAGCATATAATCCCCAGGTGTGGATGAGTGCAGATTTCTGAAATAGGGGGACATCAACATATCATCAATCTTTAGATCAGGGGCTTACTGTCTCTACTGGACATCATCCACATAGTCCTTAGGAGTCGCCTCAAATTGAGAAGTCATTCAGTAATATACTCTTTTGATGATCAGGAAATAAAGAGATTAGATTGTGGATTCTTGATTTTTATGTCATTTTCATTAATTTTTAATGCAACCCAGAAAAAGCTGGGAGTCATCTCTCAAGTTTAGATGAGATGTTCTGATAATTCCACACACAAATGGATGTCTTAAAGGTTTGTCTCTGTTTCTACTAATTCATCAGGAGATTCTGCATAATATTAACACTTCCATCAGATGAAAGCATTTACCAAAAGAGTGTGCTTGAGAGACTTTTCCCACTGGAACCCTGGAATCCAAACAATTATTTTGCTCATTCTGACTACCTTCAGTTCAGTTCATTGGCTCAGTCATGTCTGACTCTTTGCGACCCCATGAATCGCAGCGCACCAGGCCTCCCTGTCCATCACCAACTCCCGGAGTTCACTCAAACTCAAGTCCATCGAGTCGGTGATGCCATCCAGCCATCTCATCCTCTGTCGTCCCCTTTTCCTCCTGCCCCCAATCCCTCCCAGCATCAGAGTCTTTTCCAATGAGTCAACTCTTCGCATGAGGTGGCCAAAGTACTGGAGTTTCAGCTTCAGCATCATTCCTTCCAAAGAAACCCCAGGACTTATTGATCTTTTTAAAGGGGAGATTAGGTGGAACCTCCCTTAGAAACAAATCTGCTTTACCACTCTCAGCCTTCAAACGTCTGGTGGTAAATTATGATGTCCAAATTGAACTTCGATACTTGGGGTCTCTGGAGAAGCACCACATGAGACCATGGTCTGGGAACATGAGGACTCTATTCTAAACTCCTGGAGATGAGGGCATGGAGGGATATGGTGAAGAATGCTGCATATCTTTCATTATGTGGCATCTACTGGGATGCTAGGCACAACTGCCTAGCAAAGAACAAAGAATATCAGGCAGCAATTGTGACTTTGTTCCTCAGCATAGTGGATCTCAACCGTTAGCTGGCAAAAGAATCGCCTGGGGGGCTTATTAAAAAGCATACTGCTGGGCCCCATTCCCAGAGTTTCTAGTTCAGAAAGTCTGACATGGGACCCCAGAATTTTTCAGACAATGCTGAAGCTCTTCATCTGGGAAGTACTGCTTTAGCTGTTACCCAGTTTAGAGCATTTGCAAAGCATTACAGAACATGGTCTAACTCCTAAGGCTACACTGTGGTTAGAACTAGCTTTAACGTCAAGGGGCCTGGCCTTGAGTCCCTTGGATCCACTGTATCCCATTTTGTGTGTTCATTTGGGTGGCCGTATCCTATGAGACAGATGGTCACTTGGATTGTTGTGTCTTCTAACACAGCAGATGTGAAAGGGCTCTATAAAGATTGAAGGGCTATACGAATGTTATTTATACTTTATTCACTTATGGCTGAGTTCCACACATAAGGCTGCCTGTACAACAGGTGGTTGGTGCAGGCTGGTGTAGAGCATTCAGTCAAGAGTCTGAATCCCATTCCTCTGACACAGACCAGCAGACACCACGACTAGGTCCCTTTCCTTTCTGGGTCTCACTAGGCACCCATGGGAATGAGGAAAGAGCTGGGTGGTTTCCCAATTATGCTGCCACAGGTGGCCCCTGGCTTCAGGGGAATGCCTTGGAGGTGAGTCTTTGGGACTCACCCCATTTTCAAGCACTGAAACTCCATCTGGGTCTGTTTTGCAGACTGGATTTCCAAGGAATTATTCTTCTGTAAAAAAAGGGCTCTGCTAAGAACAAAGCCAGTTTAAAAACTACCAGGGTGAATGATAATCTTCAAGTCTCCTTTTAGCTCTGAATGGCTACCATCGGGACCATGGGAGTGTGTCCTGAACACCGCAGCTGTTCTTTTTTTCCACAACTGACTTCAAGTGCAGAAGATTCACCCTTAAGGCCGCCTCTCTCTAATCTGCTCTAACAGTAATCTGCTGTCACCAGGTCCTTTGTCTTCACATAGTGCCACCCTCGTTGGAGACACTGGTGTGAGGCTGGCAGCTAGGAGCAGGGGGTGGGTTACAGCAATGGCAGGGATGCTGCCCAGCAGCCCAGAGAGGGCACTCTGCTCCAGGACGCCGACCGTCACTTGGTGTACCCGTTCCAGGTCCTGGACATGGGGTATATTATTTGACAAGAGGACCTTTTGAGGAAGGTCCATAACTTATCCATCTCTGTAAGTGGGATGCCCCATTCAGTTGGTTCCCATAATTCACGGCTGATGCTTATCCTAGTTGCTGAGATATCTAACTTGGTAGTGCCCATGTTCTCATAGTCATTAAATGTTCTGTAAATATCCTCTGCTTATTGTAACATCCATCCCATAGCAGGCATGTAATAAAAGTTGAACGGACAGGACCTGAATTCAGCAGCAGAAGTGGATGGCACAGGTAGTCCGCAGCTCCAGCTGACACCAGAAGGTCCCCAGGGAACACCTCAAGGCCAGGTAAGTTGAGCACCACAGAACTCCTCCTGTGCTCGTAGAATCTGTGTTCAGGAGATGGAAGGAGAGTGCTTACAGCTGACATGCAGGGAGGGGTATCACTCAGACCAGCCCTGGGTGCTCGAAAGTGACTGCTGGCAGCTCCATTAATGCTGGCTTTCTTAGGAGGCCACTCCAGGCGTGGAGGGCTGTGATGCCCCACACACCCCATGTTTGACACCTTTCTGAGCCTTATTGACTGTTTATGGTTTTTGACTAATCCAAAGCAGAAGAGTTCACCTGGATGTGTCAACACAAACATACTAGATGTGTTCTGACTCAGGAGGACACTAGGAGAAAGCCTTTAAACACAAGAGTCTTTGCAAGTTACTCATATGGCCTCAGAGGGGACAGGACGCACGTGCATGGCCACCACACACACCCCTAATCGGAGGCTGGTTGTTTAAAGGCAACACTTTTATTTTTCCCAGGGAAAAATGGCAACTGCTGTAAGCTGAGCCAACAAGCCTATCTAACTTCTTTCTTCTACCCTATTTCATGAAACTTCCTCTCAGATGTGCACAAAATAAAGGGTTGACATCAGACACAGTGCAGAGTAGCCACAAAACCAATAGGCATGTGATGAGTGATATCTAAGAAACAAAGTGAGTAAGGAATGAGAGCACTCAATTGTAGGGATTTTCACAGTTTCCCCATCAGAGCTGTTCAGATATTCCTTTAGTCTATTTTGAGGATGAGGGAATGTAATTCCCTCTACTTACCAACCTCTGTAATCTCTAAATTCCCTTTTTAATCAAATAGCTTAGCATATCATTTACCTTATATACAGAGGAATTTTATTTCCAACAAAAAGTCTAGCTATGAATTTGCCTTGAAAGTTCGGAGTCATTTTCCTTTGGGTATTATGATTTGGGTCATTGCCATGTAGCTTTCCTCCTCCAACAAAGAGGCCTTGCCTGGAGCCCCATGAGGCTCCCCAGGCCAGTCCTTCCTCTGACCCTTCCACTTTCCCACCTGCCTACAGCGTGAGTCCTCCATGACTTGTAGCCAAGTGCCATGCTGCTGACTTTTTTGCAGGATTGATGCCCTTTCTGCCTGTACTTTCATCTCTTGTCTCATAACCAAATATTCTTGGTTCTCATGCCCTTCTTTCTATCAGTATATCTGCTGCTGGGGTACTGCTCATGTCCTGTCAGGCCTAACATGCTGTTGACTAAAGCTTGGTATTAGAATAGCCAGTATTTTATTACCCATCCCTAAGTTCTAACTCTTGGCTTCTGATCTGGTAGGTCTGAGGGTGGACCTCCCCATCTGCAGTTTTACCCAGCTCCCTAGGTACTCAGAGTTGGAGAACAACTGATTTTGAGAATACAAGTACCTTGATAGAGGTCTTTCCTACCTTTAAAATATATTTCAAATCTTCAGCCTTTTGCTAAAAACATTTTAAATCATTTTACATACAAACAGTAGGACAAGTTGTATGGGCATGTATAATCAGTGAATAACCTATGTCTCATAAATTCCTACAAAATCTATGAGGTAAGAATGCCTCAGACTCTGCAGACAGATGACAGAGGCATAAGAGAAAGTTAACTGTCAGTTATAAAAACCTGCTTCCTCTAAGAAGTCTCACCTGATGCTCAAAGCAATATTTCTTCGTATCTGTGTGCTGTCTGGCATCCCCTAGGCCAGGTTCCATCTGTATTAACAGTTGTCTTATCACTTTTATCTTTACCTTCTGCTCCATCATTTTGGCCTCATCCCATGCCCAGTCACTAAATATAAGTTATCCAAAATCTAAGTCTGGCCCTAGTCCCTCCTAGACTCAGACAAACAGGTTTTTAAAGCATCCATACAAGCATTCCATGAATTGGCCCAGCAACCTTCCTAATACTCTTTACTTTGCCATTTATTCTCTGGGAATGGATTGTAATTTCCCACACAAAATGTTTCACATGTCAGTGACTTAACTGGGAATGCTTTGTACTCTCTCTGCCCTCTCCAAACCTGTCTAACTCCTATTCATTTCATGAGATTTAGGGCCATGGATTATCTAAGAAACTTGAAAGGAAATTACTTAGATAAAATCAGGCTCAGATTTATTCAATTAGCTGCATTTCCTAGGGTTTATTTTGACTGGCCTCTCTTTGTTCTTTTAATTGGAAAATTTTAGAATAATGTTGCAGAACTGCAGCCAATGTGCACACCCTCGTCAAAACACTGCTTGTCAGGGGTGCCATTTGCTGAGTTAATGCACTGACAAGCCTTGATTCCCTTGCAGCTAGTAGAGGCTATGTGACACAAATTTGGCCAATGAGATTTAAACCGAAGTTTCAGAGTGTGGCTCTTAGGAAAAATTTTAAAAGGGACTGAGGTGGCTACATTCACCCTTTTCCCTTATTGTTGTCATGAACATGGCTTGCTACCTGCAAGTATACCAGTAATCTTGCAAATGGAACAGCAGAACAGGAGAAAAAGAGCCGCCTGACAGGATTGGTTGTTACAAGAGAATATCCTTTATTTGCTTATGTTGTTCTAGTTGGGTTCCGATATGCAGACAAAGGCTACCTTAACTGACACACATCTCCTCATCCTGGATTTCCTTCTCCAAGAATTCTGCACTCTCATTTGACTTTCTCACCACCTATTTTTGATGAGGTATTTAAGAAAATCACTAGAGTTACAATTTTTCACAACTCTCCCATTTTTGTTATTTGCCAATCTAATGTCCATGATGGTTATGAGGATGGAGGGGTCTGAGTAAGTGGAAGCTGGAAAACTTACAGTCATTTGAATGAGAAATACAATTCTAGTTTCTTCATTTTGCAAACAGAACACTGGAACTGATATATAATGAATTAGCAGCTGTACCTAAATCCAGCCAGGAATTTTCATGGTGCCATCCAAAAGGTATTAGATAGCATAAACTTCTGGGAGCCCCAAGAGGTCCCCTGAAAACAAGTACTAGAAGCTTCCCTGTAAAGTTGATACTGTTCCTTATAAAGATCCTGGAAGCATATAATGAGGTTTGGTATTTATGGGGATAGAGGGGATTGGAAAAAATACAGTAATTTAAATAGGAAATGTAAGCTACATAACCTTTGGGGGAAAAGTTTACTCTTTTGAGTTTAAACTCTAGATGGTATACAATCTGGCGAGTGAAGTCACTCAGTCATGTCCGACTCTCCGCGACCCCATGGACTGTAGCCTATCAGGCTCCTCTGTCCATAGGATTTTCCAGGCAAGAGTACTGGAGTGGGTTGCCATTTCCTTCTCCAGGAGATCTTCTCAACCCAGGAATCGAACCCAGGTCTCCCGCATGGTAGGGAGACGCTTTACTGTCTGAGCCACCAGTCTGGTAAGTACTATGAATTTGGTGTAAGATTCTATAAGCTATCTTTATGTTCCCTTGGGACTTTGAGAGGACATAATGAACGGTGGAATAGAAGAATCAGTCTTCCCTGGCCTCGTCCAAGCTGGCTTATGCATTTCGCTTCCTCGCTTCTACAGTTCTCTAGAACAATGGCTAAGAATGTGGAGTCAAATTGTTTGGATTTTAATCTTAGCTGAGTGACTTTGACTGAGCAAGTAACTTCTCTGGTCCTGACTGCCATTTGTGAAATGTAGACAATAATCATACCTACTTTTTGTGCGAAGATCAACCGATCAACATACAGCACTTAGATCCGTGATGGGAACTTAGTAAGCTGTTAGTAATGTGATTATGTTGGTTGTCAAATATACCATAACATCATGTTCTATTTATGTGTCTATTTATCCTACTAGAATGCCATCTCCTTCTATTTAAGAAACGTCGTATCATTTGTGTCAGTGGGTGCTCCTTTAGTACTCAATCCATGGTTACTGTGAACATGAATGAATAAAAGACCCTTCTGAGGTTGTCCTCCCTTGTGGAAAGTATCTTACTTTACAAGGTGAGTGAGTGAAGTCACTCAGTCGTGTCCGACTCTTTGCGACCCCATGGACTGCAGCCTATCAGGCTCCTCTGTCCATAGGATTTTCCAGGCAAGAGTACTGAAGTGGGTTGCCATTTCCTTCTCCAGGAGATCTTCCCGACCCAGGAATCGAACCCAGGTCTCCCGCATGGTAGAGAGACGCTTTACTGTCTGAGCCACCAGGGAAGTCTTTACAAGGTAGTTGTGCACATTCATGTCTTATCTACTCCCCTCTTACCCTAAGCTCCTACCTCCTGGTCTAAATCTCCGTGTTCAGTAAGGGATCAATAAATATTTCTTGACTAAATGAATAATAATCAAACCTGTGCACACTGAGTCATCACTCTCCCCTTCTGACACAATCTTCTGCAGAACGTGTACTCCAGTAATAGCTAGCTACTCACTGTTTAAACTTACCCTGCACATCACGCCTCCATGACTTGGCTCAGGTAGTTCCCATCTGCCTATCTCCAATTTGCCAGGCACACACACTCATAGGCATCTCTAAATTCTAGCTTAGATGGTCTCCTTCCAGAAATCTTTTCTAATCTACCCAAAGAGAGCCAGCCACCTTGCCCTATCTCCTCCCACCTCCTTCCACTTTGCCTCTACAATGACTTCACTGAAGGCTCATGCTGTGTCTTATCATCACAGAATTTAACCACCAAGTATAGAACTTGACATAGAACAGATATCCAAATAAGCTTGTTGACTAAACAGCCATGTTGATCTATAGGATGATACACAGGTAGATTCCTAATGAATTTGCTCTTCCATTCTGGATCACAAATGAATAATTGTATGCATACACAATACACAAAATGCAATTTGAGTTCCTCCACCTTTAAAGGTGATGCAGTTACCCCTATCCATTTCTTCCTTGTCTGGGATACCTGCTGACATGAGGCATCCTTTTGGGAGCACGTTAGGGCAGGTTTTGGCATTCAGTGTGCACACATGGAACAGAGGGAAAACAACTGCCTTGTACTAGGCTCGAGTCATGACCTTGGCCTTGTTGCCCTGGTGTCTAAAACCCAGGGATGCTCATTCTAGAAAGGTAGGCATGCCCATGGAATGGTATAACAGAAGCTCTGATGACATTCTTGTGTTCATCAGAAGAGGGAATGGGTTAATAAAAATATCAAGAATTATGGCTATAACCATATGGAGATCTAGGAAAACAATAAGAAAGAACATTTGCACATAATAAATGAAGAGACGTGAACTGGGGCAGAAAACCTGCCTCTGCATCACCTGTGCCTGGCAGCAGACTAGATTTCTGGGCACTCTGCACAGGAACCCATGCCTGTATCAGTCGGAGATGCTCAGATTATTGGATTAGCGATGTTAATGCAGTTGCAATGAATTCAGAATGACTTTGCATTTAGGTCTCATGAGGGGAGAGGCACTGGGGGTTCCAAAGTCTAAGTGTTAGTCACTCAGTCATGTCCGACTCTTGTGACCCCAAGGACTACAGCCCACCAGGCTCCTCAGCCCATGGAATTATCCAGGCAATAATATTGGAGTGGGTAGCAATTCCCTTCCCAAGGGAATCTTCCTGACCCAAGGATCGAACCTGGGTCTCCTGCATTGCAGGCAGATTCTTTACAACTGAGCCACCAAGCCAGCCCCACCTACTGCTTTCAGTAACTGCTAAAGGACAGTAAACTCATCTCTGGCCTTATAACAGCTGTCCCTGCAATGGGGCTGACCACAGAGCAGCCCAGACTAACTGAATAAGAATCCGAATGTGTAATGTCAGGCCTAGAATGTTTTAAAAGTATCTCTTCAAGTAATTCTGATAGCTGTATCAGGATTCTGTGTCTTTATTTTTGCTATTCTAAATGGGACTGCTTCTTTTAAGACATAGCACACACACAGGGTCACTGTGTCCAGTTCTAAATTGATTATTCACTGGAAGCAATCACTGTAATAAATTCAGACTTATCTCCCTTCCCGAATGAAATGGTATGTACATGGGGTCATGGCATCCTGTGTGAAGAGGGTGCGGAAGAGAACTTTTTGGTCCCCAACTTCCTCAGAGGAAGATTAAAGTGAGGAATGAGCTGAGAGTAACTGCAGAATGTCTGGGGTGTGGCTGGCATGCCACTGCCACAGTGAAGTGCTGTATACTTTCTTGCTGCCCTTTAGTAGTTTGGAGAAGCACACTAAACAAACTACTATGAGAAACACATTTTTTTTTTGTCTTTTGGTTCCATGCTTGGCTATTCTGGTTGTTTTAGGATAAAATTCTGGACCCAGGAGGTTGTATAACTAATTGGGTGTCTGACCCAGACTTCACAGTCCTCTTTGGCTTGCCAGAACCCCGCCTCCCCTGCACCCGAACCCGGACAAAACCACACTTTCACTAACCCTGAGTTGTGATGCCCCAGGCTGGTCAGATCTGAAGGAACTAGTCCCATGGTTGCTGGAATAATCTTGTCTCCTTTCTGGTACCAGAAATTCTCCTTATTCTGTCTTCCGCTGAAGATCTGAAGGTCCATGGTGTGGGCTGGGGTGGCAACAATGTAGAGAATCCAGAGAATTCTCTCCCACAGTTGAGCAAGCCACACACCCAGGCATCACATTCAGCAATGAGCCTGTGACCACATGTCAGTGCCAGAAAAGTTTCTCGCTGGTGGAAATGTGTCCCCTAGTGGACCTCAAATACATAAATTTTGTAAAGACTGGATTGTTCATGGTGCATATTATTCTGACTTAAAGTCAGCAGGCACTTCCTGAGCATCAGCTCTTATTGGACATTTTGTTAAGAGCTTTACATGCACTAACATTAATTTTCACAAGTACTCCATGAAGTGGAAATTACTGTTCTCATTATAGAGCCAAGGAAAACTGAAGCTTAGAAGGACAGATAGGCATTCACTTAAGGTCTCACTGTTAGTGAACAACAGAGCAAGAATTCAATTTAAATACTCAAGTCAGACTCCAAAAGACTTGGAAATACAAAGAAAAGAAAACGGTACTATGAACCATTTAAGATACTGTTTTTTTTAATTGATATATAATGATGGTTACTATTTTAGATAACAACCCACCTGCAATGAAAGGAGATGCAGGTTCAATCCATGGGTTGAGAGGATCCTCTGGAGAAGGAAATGGCAACCCACTCCAGTATTCTTGCCTGAAAAACTCCATGGAGGAGCAGCCTGGGGGTACTCTGTCTATGGAATTGCACAGTCCAGGGGGTCACAAAGTGTTGGACATGACTTAGTGACTAATGGAAACTTCCCTGCCCACCAAACACATGTCCATCTCTTCAGCCCTGGAACCTGTGAATGTGTTATTTGTAAAAGGGGTTTTTGCAGATATAATTAAAAGATTTTGAGATAAGATTATTCTGGATTATCTGGGTGGGCTCTAAATCCCATGACATATGTACTTATAAGAGATATCCAGAGAAAAGACAGAGATGAGAGAAGGCCAGGCGAAAACAGAGGCAGATGATTAAAGTGATGCAGCCACAACCAAGGAACGGCCTGCATGAAGACTCAAGGGACAGTCCCCCCGACAGCTTCCGGAGCAAGCGCGGCTCTGCAGTCCCCCCGACAGCTTCCGGAGCAAGCGCGGCTCTGCCGAGACCATGGCTTTGGAGCTGTGGCTCCCAGAACTCTCGGAGTGTAAAACGTCTTTTGATTTAAGTCACTAGTTAGTGGTACTTTAATATGAAGCCACAGGAGACGAATGAAGGGGGCAATGCAACTGAGCAGCAGGTTACCCGACTCAGGACTGCGATTCCTAACCCCGACGCTCATTATGCGTGACCTGGCATGTTGCTTCCCGAGGCCTCAGCTTCCTCGTGTGGAGCTGTGAGTGAGGCCCTTTCCACTCCTCGCGATCTGTGAACCAAGGGTTGAGGTTTGGTAGTCTTCTCCCCGCCAGTGGCCAGTGGGTGGGGCAGTAATTATGCGATGGCCTTTACCTTGGCAGAAATGTTTAAAGGTAATTAAAGCTCTTCCTTTAAAAACAGGACAAAGACATCTTTGGCATTCTTAAAGATTCCATGGGATGAACATACAGACACCACTATATATAAGATAGATAACAGGAAGAACCTACTGTATAGCCCAGGGAACTATACTCAATATTTTGTGATAACCTATATGAGAAAAAAAACTGAAAAAGAATGAATATATGTATAACTGAATCACTATGCTGTATACCTGAAACTAATACAACATTGTAAGTCAAGTATACTCCAATAAATTTTTTTTTAAATTGCAGTGGAAAAAAAAAAAATTCCTTTTGTACAGTGGGCTTAAACCAAGGACTACTGGCCTCTAATTGCCAGGTACAAATTTTAAAGAAGAACAAAAGACCCTAGAGAATATGAGTGGGTAGCAATTCTCCTATAGTGATATGTGTGTATTAATGGAATAAAAATCTTTTGAAGTTTAGTAAGATAATACAATGTTGTTGCTGTTTTTCTTTTATCAGGCAGGCTTATTAGGCCTTGTTTTGTCTGATACTAAAATTCATGATAAATGTACATTTTCCGGCAGGTGGTTTTCCAACAACTGTGTGACTGGAAAAAGTTTCAGTTCAGTTCAGTCACTCAGTCATGTCTGACTCTTCGCAATCCCATGGACTGCAGCATGCCAGGCTTCCCTGTCCATCACCAACTCCCGGAGCTTACTCAAACTCATGATCATCACAACAGTGATGCCATCTAACCTTCTCACCCTCTGTCGTCCCCTTCTCCTCCTGCCTTCAATCCTTTCCAGCATCAGGGTCTTTTCCAATGAGTCAGTTCTTCGCATCAGGTGGCCAAAGTATTGAAGCTTCAGCATCAGACCTTTCAATGAATATTCAGGACCTTTCCTTTAGGATTGACTGCTTGGATCTCCTTGCAGTGTTCTATTTTAAGAACCATAGTATTCTACCTTATGTAAGACATATAGTACAAATTGGAATGCTTGTTAATAATTGTGAGTTGATTACACAGGAACAACCAATTAGAATCAGTAACAATCTTTAAAAAAATCCCTTTTAAAAATAATCAATAGAGAAATGACAATTCAATTGCCACTTATGGAACTATAGTTCTCTTGGTTAAGGTCTGCAAAACCTTTTTTTTCATTATGAGTCTGTTAAGATTGTTAGAAACTTTTCTTTACATGTTTGACATAATTCTTTACATGCTGCTAAGTCGCTTCAGTCGTGTTCGACTCTGTGCGACCCCACAGACGGCAGCCCATTGGGCTGCGCCATCCCTGGGATTCTCCAGGCAAGAACACTGGAGTGGGTTGCCATTTCCTTCTCCAATGCATGAAAGTGAAAAGTGAAAGTGAAGTCGCTCAGTTGTGTCTAACTCAGCAACCCCATGGACTGCAGCCCACCAGGCTCCTCCGTCCATGGGAGTTTCCAGGCAAGAGTACTGGAGTGGGGTGCCATTGCCTTCTCCGAATTCTTTACATAATTTCCAGTTTTCTACCAAAATGTTCCATTTTCTACCAGAATGTTCCCAAGATCCATCTGAGAAGGGAGACTGTATGGGGAGCCTCTGGCTTCCTCTCCAGGGCCTGGCACAGAATACCCACTCCATGAACGTGGGGTGAACAAATGGGACTCATTCCAACATGTCACTTTGAACACAACAAAGACAAGCTTTGCAGCTCCAACAGCACGGAAAACACATCATGCTCTGACATCTTAGGCTCAATCAGTGACAGTTATTAAATCCACATGTGTTCAGAGCAGAAGAGTAGCTGCTGGTATCGGTAACTGCCTAGAACTCTGTCTTTTGAGACTACTGCCTTTTCTGGACCAGAGTCAAAATAATTCCCAGTATGGGACTTTCCTGGTGGTACAGTGGACAGAAATCCATCTGCCAATGCAGGGGACATGGGTTCAAACCCCGATCCAGGAAGATTCCACATGCCATGCACACAGCTAAGCCCACATGGCTCAACTGCTGGAGCCTGCCCACTCAAGAGCCTGTGCTCGGCAACGAGAGAAGCCACCACGGTGAAAAGCCCATGTACCACAGTGAAGAGGAGCCCTCCTCTCTACAACTTGAGAAAGCCCAAGTGCAGCAATGATGACAAGGACAGCCAAAAATAGGTAAATAATTAAATTTTAAAAATACTTGTCTGTTAAAAAATACCACCCAGTATGATCAAACCATAGTCATACAAATCCCCAATAATCCAATGAACACTCAAAAGATGAACACAGAACTGATTAGGAAGGTGGCAGAGGTTGAAAGGAGCTAGAGGGAGATAAATTGCTGGAGGAGAAAACTTCCAAAAAGGGATGATACAATTCCCCCTACCAAGCTTGACCTAACCTAACTAATCAACCAATGCACTTCCTTTTTTCCTTCCTTAAAGTTTCATTGAACATCTACTATGTGCCAGGTGGCGAGACACTAGGGATATAGCAATCAGCAAAATAGGCACAACTCCTGCTGTGATGGAGTTTACACTCTGGGGGAGCTGATGCCAGTGCAGGAATAACACAAGGCTCCTGATGTGAAAGGAAGCTGCCAGTTCCCACTCTAGCCTCCAGCCAGGCCCAGATCTAGAAGACTTCCATGACACCCTGAGGCCTCTAACTAATTAACAGTATTCACATATCTCATCACAGGGGAAAAAAAAAAACGTAACTACATGTGGTGATGGATGTTAACTAAACATACTGTGGTAATCATTTTGCAACATGTACATATTTCAGATCATTATGCTATACACCTTAAACTTATATAATGTTCTATGTCAATTATACCTCAATGTAATTGGAGGGAAAAAGAAAACAACAAAATATGTTATGGAGGGCTGAGATTCACAGCAACTACTAAAGCCTGCGCACCTGGAGCCTGTGCTCTGCAACAAAAGAAGCCACTCCAATGAGAAACCTGCACACTGCAACTAGAGAAAGCCTGTGTGCAGCAATGAACACCCAGTGCAGCCAAAAACAAAGCAGCCTGTACATGTAAACAAGACAAACAAATGTGAACAGTGATTAAAAAACCAACATGCCATCTAATCGTTGGTAGTTAGTAACTTTCTACCAAGATTACACACTTAACGGCTCGGACAGTGCTAGCTATACAACAGGTTTTAAGTAAACGTCTGGGGAGGATTTAACATTATATTGAATTTAATGTTTAGACACATCAAATGAACTTCCTGTGATTTATCATTTCACTCTGGGGTCAGAATATTTCAGAAGGAGTAAGTCAGTGATCTGCATACAGGAAGTGCCGAATGAATGAATGAATGACCCAGCTTTTTAAAAAAGGTAAATATGAGTTATGCTATATCATATCAAAAGCTTATTAGATGGGTACTATAGTTGACCCTTGAACAACACAGGTTTGAACTGAGCAGGTCCACTTAAAAAGGCAGATTTTTTTTTCATGAAATACTACAGTACTTACACCATCTGTTCTTGGTTGAATCCGCTGACTACTGAACCTCAGATAAGGAGGGCTGACTGTAAAGTTATATGTGGATTTTGGACTGCACAGAGGGTCAGCGTTCTGAACCCTCGTGCTGTAGAAGCGTCAGTTGTATTTGCATCTCCACTCAACAGATGAGGGAAGACACAGGGCTTCCCTGGTGGCTCAGAAGGTAAAAAATCTGCCTGCAAGGCAGGAGACCTGGGTTGGGAAAAGCCAGGTGGGCTACAGTCCATGGGGTCGCAAAAAGTTGGACACTACTGAGTAACTTTCAACAGATGAATACTTTTGAGGTTTTGAGTTGTTCAGAGCCTTGCCCAAGGACATGCTGCCAGAGAGAAGTAAATACAGGATTCAAACCCAGGGAGTTTGATTCCAATAACTCTTAATTATTATGTTGTGCTGCCTCTGCTAAGGGCTATTCCAGATGAAACTGGCTTTAGATGACTCTCCAGATAATTTACTGGCAATCAGTGTTTTTGTCTGGTCTCTTCCTTGTCATTTGGTTTTCATGTTTTTGGATATATTTAGCTTTTTCTGATTACTTTTGAGCACTGGAAGGTTAGTCTGTTCTCATAAATGTAGTATGTTCATTTTCCTTCTCAGTTTCAAGGCCCATTGAAAAATTAGGTGGGATAGACAGTTTTCTGGGAAGACTGATTTTAATAAAAGCAGTGTGAGGAAAGTGTGCCTGCCCACAAAATCTCCCCTCCTTGTTTCATGAAGTTTAAAATTCCAGTAACATGGCTTTATTGCTTGGCTTCAAGTCATGTCCTCTGTCAAAATTCAAATACACCGAGGACAGGTAAGTAACACTCTAAGCCAAGCAGCCTGCCAGCCTCCCTGTCATCCTTCCATCCATCCTTTTTTTCAATAAATATTATGGAGACAGACTCTAGCTGAGTAATGGCTGTTGAGATGAAGTATAAAGTAAGTGGTCTCTGCCTTCAGAAAGGTCTTGTTTCTGAAAGCAGATGGATGTCAGAGAAACACCATGTTTTAGATAGTATGATGGAGGCATTTATGAGGTATAGGGAAACCCAAAAGGGGATAAAATATACTGCTCTACTTGGAAAGATGAGTGTAGATATGCCTTAAGCTTGAAGTCCTTCACACTTTAGTAAGAATACATTGTAAAGACTGTTTTCCAGGAGGTGTATTTTGGTGACAGGAGACAGAATTTGAAGTGAGTGTGAATTCACTGGAATGTTACACACAGAGGAAACAACAGTGAGAGAGAAATTCCACAAAGAAAAACCTGGAATCCAAGTCCTAACACTGAGCTTATTTCAGAACTGAGAGTAGATAGGGCCCTTCTCATTTACAAAGCCTGCCCAATTGTCAGGCTATGTGTTAAGAATTTGTAATAAAAGAAAAATTAGTTTTCCAAAAGGGCTACAAGGAAAGAAAACATTGCTGTGATTGGCTGATGGCCACAGAAGCAAGCATTTCTTAACTGAATATACCAGGGTCAGCAAACCTTTTTTTATAAAGTGCTAGATAGTAAATATTTTAGGTTTTGTGAGCCATATGTTCCCCGTAGTGGCTACTCAATTCTGTGGCTACAGTGTGAAAGAAGTCATGGACAGTATTTAAATGAATATAATGTGGCTGTGCTCCAATACAACTTTATTTACAAAAACAGGTGGTGGGTTGAATTTCTGCCATAGTTTGCTAGACCCTGGTTTATATCATTTCAAAGGCACAGTAAAAGCCCAAGTTAAAGTATGTTTTAAATAAAGTTTTAATAAGTTTTTGGAGGTGAGGGCCCCTCAGTTCCCTCAGTGGACAGCAGGGCCTCATGTAAAGAGCCCTTTACCTTACACTATCTGATTGCATGGCCTGGGAAGCAGCCCTTAGAACAAATGACAGGAAGGAGGGAGGGAGGGAGAGAGAGAGTGCAAAAGACAGGCAGGCAGAGGATCTTTGTGCCAAAAATGGCTAGCTATTTACCAAAAACTCATGCTTTCAGTGAATTTTTTGGTTTAAAAAGGTACAGACTGAGTGGTCTGTGGCTGATGCAAAATTATTTTAGTAGTAATGCTTGAATATTTATTAAACATATGAATAGTTTATAGTAACTTACTCTTTCATTTACTCATTCAAACATTGCCTACTACATGCCAAGTACTGTACTAAGTCCTGAAGAAACAATGTTGAATAATTCTGGGTCATCACCATATACCAAGGTGTCCAAAATACTTCATCTTTGATTCCCTGTGGTGACTTTCTGTAACTTTTCACTATTTTGTATGTGACGGTGACATACTGAAACTCACCCAGCTTTATAAGGCTTTATAAGGTGTCTGACCAAGTTTTCCCTTTGAATCACTGAAGACTATTTCTGTTATTGCCTCACAAAGATTCTGCTGGTCAATAATAGTTACCTGCACATCATCTTTTGCAAATGGTTTGGTGCACCCCAGCAGTTAGCCTTTGGGTCTACTAACTCCATGTTACATGCAAAGTTGGACAGACTTTACATGGTCTAGGAAGCATTCCTTGATTAAAGACTCTCAGATATAGATCTCCATCCATGATGCCTTCTCTAGTTAACTACCCACTCACAGTCTCTACTCAGATATTCCACAGGTCCTCAAATTCAACATGTTCAAACTTTCATCCTACCCACCCACATCCCCTTCTCCCCTCCAAGGTTGCCTATATCACTGAATGGAGACATCTGCCACCCAATAGTGCAAGCCAGAAGCTTGGAAGTCATTACTGACAACTTCCTTGCCCTCACCCCTTGTGGTCCACTATTCACAAATAGTAGGTGGTGGTATCTCCTAACAATCTCTGGAACTGAGATATTTCTTTCTAACTCCACTGCCTTCACCAAAGCCTAACCCTCCAGCCTCTCATATCTGAATATTCTAATTGTTCTTCTAGAGTCCACTCTCATCTAAATCTCATGTCTACCCCACATCCATGTGATCACACTGTTCTTAGGGTAAGGAACAAGTTCCCTAAATACCCTATTAGATTCTGCATCATTCCCTAAAACTATTCTCTTTTCACTTTCTCTGACACGTCTGAATTAGGTATCATTTTAGAGCTTAATTCTGGTCTGCACCTGTAGAAGATTTCCATTAATGGCCCCTTTCTTCACCAGCCCTTGTATCCATATAGTTTGCCACATAATACTGGTGGCACATAATTTCTTGCCCTTGAGTTCAGGTACGTGACTTGCTTTGATCAGTAGAATTAGACAAGGTATAGAGCTCAGGGTCCAAGAGGCCTTGCATATTTAAACTTATCCCCTTGAACCTCTCCCTTCAACGTAAGAACATGCCCAGGGCAGCAATTTGGTCCCATGAAAAAGATGAGGAACACATGAAGTGAACTACCCAGCTGAGCTTAGGCTAGATCAACTGACCCTCAATTAACACATAGATTTATAAGAAACAATAACCAGTTGCTGTTTTAAGGCACTGAAGTTCCAGCTGGTTTGTTACATAGCAATAACTAGTTGATATTAACATAATACTTTGCATTTGCCTAGCACTGAGCGACTTCACTTTCACTTTTCACTTTTTTGCATTGGAGAAGGAAATGACAACCCACTCCAGCGTTCTTGCCTGGAGAATCCCAGGGACGGGGGAGCCTGGTGGGCTGCCATCTAGGGGGTTGCCAGAGTCGGACACGACTGAAGTGACTTAGCAGCAGCAGCAGCAGCAGCATGGCTTTGTAAATATTCTCTACCTAAGATATATTTAGGTCAACTAGCGTTAAAATCTACAAGAGTTAAAATCAACAAAGATTGCACAGATGGCTCTCACCCTCCCTGCTGTTAACAGCAAACTCGTGCTTGAGGATTGAGGGCCAGTAATAAAACAATGGCTAATTCCCTGAGGATGACTTTCTAAATCAAATGAAGGCTTTCCCACCAATCCTACAAATTGGGTGGATGAAACTGGGCTTGAGTTTTTCCCTTTCTGCCACAGAAGCTCTTCATCCCTGAAAGAAATAGCAAATCCACTGGCACAGCTGGGCGACCAAGCTGAAAGTCAGAGTTGGTTTCTGAAGTGACACAACCTACCTGCATTCTAGATAAAAGCATAGTCTGTTGTTACAGGCATATTAAAGGTTGCCCTAGATTTAAACAGCACATCTTGTTCCTTTTATCCTTGTCCTCTGAATTTCTCTTTGAAAAACTGTTGAATGTTTCTGTCCTTTACATCTTCTCTACCTGACAAGAACGTACTAAGTGGATATTAGTTAAACCACAAGGCCAAGTCACTGACAATTCAAAATGAAAACCACGGCCACCTGTGGCTGTCATACCCTACCCACAAATACTCCAGCCATAGTAAAATGCTGGGCTCTTAAAGGAGACTCTGGAAATTAATACTGTTTCACCCATAATATGAAGAGTGACTTGGGGGCTGTAAAACAAAGTACCCTGGTTAATACACCATTGGGTCTGCTATGTCAGAACAGAAGATGTAAAGGTAAAAAGTCAACAGCTTTCATAGCACTGGAGAAAGTAAAGACATACCTGTTCTGATGCAATTCTTCTCTCTGAAATAAATTGGAAAAACACACATTTTAGTCTTGCTCAAACCCATTCAAAATTCCAAAGCAGACATCTTGAAGGAAGAGGTTATTAACTTCCCCAGTTATTAACGTTTTGGAGTTTTCTTTTTTGGGAGGAAGGCTAGAACATTAGAAATTTGAATAATTTGTTCTTTCTGCCCTTTTAAACCAGCCATGCCTGGTGGTCTTCACACAGCCTGGATTTGCAAGAGAGCCACCTTGACTCTCTAATGCCTGAGAGACCACTTCTAATTCGGGTCCTTTCTTAAAGTGCCTTCAAGGATACTGAAGAAGAAAGTGAGCTCGACTTCCTTCTCCTTCCCCAAACTGCTGCACCCCTTTTACTTGACAGCCAGCCGTCCTAAAGACTACCTGTTCCCCCAGCTCCGAGACTTCCTGTGTTGGGTCCCTCAAGGAGGCGCCGCTGCCTTGCCCCCCATCCTCGCCAACTTGGCAACCTGAAGACCTATTATGCTCTGCATTCACTAAATGAGAGGAGAGAGGCTTAGAGCTGAGTTACCTGAGGCCCGGGAGGTCCTGGGGTGTGGCTGGGTGCTGGCTGGTCTCCTCTCCGGGGAAAGGAGGCCTGAGGAAGCGACCCCTCCTCGAGGTGCTGAGGCCCGGGAAGGGCACGCTCTTCACCTGGCCCCATTTGGAGCTCAACCGACTCGGCTGTGTCGAGGGCCCTTTCAGAGTCCAGAGGCAATCTTGAGTGGAGTCTCAGGGGCCACAGGGAGTGAGAAGACTCCTCTGTGCTTTCGCATACCTTGTTGGAAAGGGGACTTGCGGAGCCAGTGGACTCCGGCGAGCCGCCCCAGGCGCGCACTTCCAGGGCCACGTGCTGAGGCTGCGCATGCGCAGTGGCAGTGCCGCGCGCGCCTCCGCGCACACTCCCGCAACCGCGGCTTCTTAACCTCCGCAAAGTGGGCGAGGTGGACAAGCGGCCAGGGGCTTGCCGGTCAAAGTGGAGAAGATTCCCCTGGTTCTGACAGTGCTTCTTCGACAGGCTTTCCAAGGAGTACGGAGGAGAGGCCTCGCAGCCTGCAGGCTGCACCTCTTGGCGGGATGGCTCCATCTTCTCCACTCCACTAAGGCCCTGGTTGCTGGAAACTTCCAGGTGATGTCGTCAGAGTTGCTGTTCTCCTGACCACACTGGAGTGGTTCCGTTTCCGTCTTCAGATGCCTCTGTTCCTCAGTGTGTTTCCATCCTTTTCCAGAGGAAAATTGCAAGCAAGTGGCTGATCATCAAGAGAGAGCAGAGTGCGGAATCTATTGCAAACAAGGAGATGCAGGTGAGAAAAAAGGTGTCTGAAATTTCACACAGAAGTTTCTAGTTAGTCAGAGGAGCTAACGAATGCCTAATTAACATTAGTATCTGTTATGTTTTGTAGGTAATTAAGATAAGTGAGTCCAGCCTTCCAATCTAAATTGTTTATGTTTTGAAATTTGTTTGTTACCAAATTAAGTCGTTTGGATCCTGCTCCCTGCCTCCTTACGGGAGGGTTCTTTTTTTTTTTTTTTCATTGGGGTTCTAGTAGGTGAGTAAGAAACTCAAGCTGAGATGGACAAAGTGCAAGCTTTACTCAGTGGCCAAAGAATGACTAAGCAGAAATTGTGTTCACAAATCAATTTCTCACCCTGGAGGTGAGCGACAGTGATTTAAAAAATAAAAACAAAGGGAGGAGGAGTGAAGCTGATAATAGGGATGCCTGTGCATTAGTTTGGAGAAGGAAATGGCAACCCACTCCAATATTCTTGTCTGGAGAATCCCAGGGACAGGGGAGCCTGGTGGGCTGCCATCATATGGATTTGCACAGAGTCGGACTGAAGAACCTAAGCCACCCCATTTTGTTAAAAAAACTCCATTATTAGAGTTCTGAGGAAAGAGTCTTCGGAAATCCCCTGACTTCACCCCCGCCCCCCCCACCTGCGAGCCAATCAGATCCCAGATCAGGATCTCCTGACTTACTGTTCAGGACTTATGACCTGCCCAGGAAATTCGAATTAAGCCTGGGATATGGGAACCAATCAGAACTAGTGGCTAGCCCAGGAAATGAAAACCAATCAGAACCCAACACCTAACCCTTCCACAGAAGGTAACCAATTAGACTTCTCCCAACCCGGAAACTCCTGTTTTTCGAATTTTTCAAGCTAGAAAACCCTATATAAGCAATGAAACCCAGAGTTCGAGGCTCCTCTCTTAAGCCGCTGCGTCGGTAACGGAGGGAGCCCCAGCTCGAGCTTGGTAATAAAAACTCTCTTGCTTTTGCATCAGCTATCAGCTCCCTTGTGGTCATTGGGAGATTTCGCAACTTGGGCATAACAGGACATGACTGAAGTGACTTAGCATGCATGCATGCATGCATTGGAGAAGGAAATGGCAACCCACTCCGGCATTCTTGCCTGGAGAATCCCAGGGATAGAGGAGCCTGGTGGGCTGCCTAGGTAACAACAGAGTCAGACACAACTGAAGTGACTCAGCAGCAGCAGCATGCATTAGTTTACCCTGAAGGGTCAGGCCTTTTTCCAAGGGAGTGGGGTGCCACCTGACTTTTATTCATTTTTGGTCTTTAATGTCTGGTCCTAGCAGCCAGTAGGTGTGTCATATACTATGCTAATATTGTAAAATCAACGTATGAGACTCAAGATCTGTTGGAGGTCAGATTCATGTCATCTTAGTCCCAACTGGTTCCATCTGCTTTCTTGTTTGTATCTTCCTTTCTTATCTCTGGACCCTTTAACTTAAACCTGTGTGTTCACTCCTGCTAAAAGTGGTGTGGAGTGAGTTGGCAGGCTTTGAGCAAGGACACTCCTGCTGTACAATGGCCACTGATGTGGTGGTAGTGGTTTAGTCCCTAAGTTGTGTCCGACTCTTTGTGACTCTATGGACTATAACCCACCAGGCTCCTATGTCCATAGGAATTCCCAAGCAAGAATACTTCAGTGGGTTGACATTTCCTCCTCCAGGGATCTTCCAGACGCAGGAATCAAACCTGAGTCTCCTGCATTTCAGGCGTTACCACAGAGCCACCAGGGAAACCTCTCTCAGTTGTTTAGGGGATCATAATGTTAGGCTCTCCTAATTTATTTAATTTTGTTATTTATTGGGCATGGGTTTTGAGCAAAGACTTGGATCAGCTTTGGCAATATTTATTGTTCAGTAAAGAATTCGCCTGCAGTGCAGGAACTGCAGGAGCCTCTGGTACTATCCCTGGGTCAGGAAGGTCCTTGGAGAAGGGCATGGCAACCCACTCCAGTACTCTTGCCTGGAGAATCCCGTGAACTCATGAGCCTGGCAGGCTATTGGCCATAGGGATATAAAGAGTGGAACAGGACTGAGGTGACTTAGCATGCATGCACGTTTTACTTAATATCCTTTCTAGATTGAAACAAAAAACTTTTCAAAACCTTGGATATCTAAAAGATTAAGAGACTTCTTGGAAGCTTCATAGCTCATCACCTTTTATTTCCATTTTAAGAGAATCAAATACATCTTCAATTTTCCTTACATTCTGCATTTGTGTATGTATGATTGTATATATGTGTGTATCATGATGTGATCACTAATCTAGAGCCAGACATATTGGAATGTGAAGTCAAGTGGGGCTTAGAAAGCATCACTACAAACAAAGCTAGTGGAAGTGATGGAATTCCAGTTGAGCTGTTTCAAATCCTGAAAGATGATGCTGTGAAAGTGCTGCACTCAATATTGTAGCACATTTGAAAAACTCAGCAGTGGCCACAGGACTGGAAAAGGTCAGTTTTCATTCCAATCCCAAAGAAAGGCAATGCAAAAGAATGCTCAAACTACCACACAATTGCACTCATCTCACATGCTAGTAAAGTAATGCTCAAAATCCTCCAAGCCAGGCTTCAGCAATACGTGAACCGTGAACTCCCTGATGTTCAAGCTGGCTTTAGAAAAGGCAGAGGAACCAGAGATCAAATTGCCAACATCCGCTGGATCATGGAAAAAGCAAGAGAGTTCCAGAAAAACATCTACTTCTGCTTTATCGACTATGCCAAAGCCTTTGACTGTGTGGATCACAATAAACTGTGGAAAATTCTGAAAGAGATGGGAATACCAGACCACCTAACCTGCCTCTTGAGAAATCTGTATGCAGGTCAGGAAGCAACAGTTAGGACTGGACATGGAACAACAGACTGGTTCCAAATAGGAAAAGGAGTGCGTCAAGGCTGTATATTGTCACCCTGCTTATTTAACTTATATGCAGAGTACATCATGAGAAACGCTGGACTGGAAGAAACACAAGCTGGAATCAAGATTGCAAGGAGATCCAACCAGTCCATTCTGAAGGAGATCAACCCTGGGATTTCTTTGGAAGGAATGATGCTAAAGCTGAAACTCCAGTACTTTGGCCACCTCATGCGAAGAGTTGACTCATTGGAAAAGACTCTGATGCTGGAAGGGATTGGGGGCAGGAGGAGAAGGAGACGACTGAGGATGAGATGGCTGGATGGCATCACGGACTTGATGGAAGTGAGTCTGAGTGAACTCCTGGAGATGGTGATGAACAGGGAGGCCTGGCGTGCTGCAATTCATGGGGTTGCAAAGAGTTGGACACGACTGAGCAACTGAACTGATGTATGATGTATAATGTATATATGTATGATTGTATATATAAATTGAACTGAACTGATGTGCTTTGGCATATGCCAGGGATGTAAGAATAAGAACAAGGCCCTTTCCCTCAAGGTTTAAACTACAAAATGAGACATGATTTCAAAGATAGTGATGCAAAGTATTTGGAAAAACACGTTTAGATTTTATCCGTCCCCATGTTTTGGAAAAATAACTTGCCAATTTGAAAAGAAAAACCCAGATGTCACTCAGATGCCCTGCTTCTCATGATTAGAGGTGCTTTCTATGGTTCACTAATGCAGAATTACCTCCTATCTGTTCTTGTGTTCAAGCAAACCTGATTCTTTCATTTGCCAACTTGATTCATGGTGACATGCAAGTGATTTACTGCTATTTCATTATTCTGTAGTTTTCCATATAAAGAAAGTAGTTTCCTGTGGAAAAGCATCAATCCTTACCCATCTATCAGGTATCACTTAAGGGTCAACTCCTGATTATTTACACGTCTGATGTGGGATCATGAAACAGATAATATAACCATCTTCTCTTGCCATGGGCAATGTGGGAAATGGTTTTAGATGATACATGGCTTGTTGGTTGAGGAACATCAGTAGTTGACCACATATTCTGAGATTTCCAATAATAACTTCAGCAAATCTATAATCCTTTATTCTGTTGGTTGCACCATGTGGCTTGTGGTTGCACCATGTGGCTTGTGGTATCTCAGCTCCCAGACCAGGGATTGAATCCAGGTCACGGCAGTGAAAGCACAGAATCCTAACCACTAGGCCATCAGGGATCTCCCAGCAAGTCTATAATTCTAAAGCAATCTGTAACCCTTCAGGAATGGACAGCCCAATTTTAAGGATAGCTAATTTGTACTTTTAGTGCTGTATAATTTTAATTGTATTGGCAATACTTTTTAGTAGAACTTTTTCTACTGTGTATTATTTACCTCCTCAATTTGATAATAGAGAATACTGGACACCCATAAGTTCTTGACCTGTCCTATGTTGATTGTCACTCATGAGATTAGCTAACATGCACTATTATGACTATTTACTGTAGTTCTATGGAAACTACAGTAATTGCTGCGGGTTTTTGTAGCAGATGATTGTTTACCCCATATGAAATGGCCTCACACTGATGTACTCCCAAATTTTTAGTCATTAATTCTAGTTTTGTACTTGCCTATGGCAGATTCTTTCATTCCTTTGTTTCTTCTAATCTGTTTCAGGTGTAGAAGTCCAATAATCCTGTGTCAAGAGAATTAATAGGCTCTTAGATTTACTCTTATCAGTAAACGGGAGGAGCACGGGAGGAGCCCAACATCATGATATTGTTATGACAATGCTGTGACATTGATTTAGGGGGACTCTGTTCTCTTACATTTATTCCCTGGCTCTCCTCTGGTTTAAAGCCAAGTGAAACTACCAGATACTGGATTTTAGACTCGAGAGTTGTTTAAGGAACTACTTAGATATCAACTGACGTTAACAGACTCTTACCTACAAAAGAAACCTGAGATTCTTAACCAGCGCTGAGTTTGCTTTAATATTTTGAGCCGAGTCTCAAATGTTAACAGAGCTTCACATGTAGAACAAAAATGCACGCAGTACCCTTATCTGGGGGCAAAGGGAGAGAGTAATACCTGCTAGGAAACTTAACATTTTAGTTACAGTGAGGTTGAACTGGTTTTGATTTTAGATTTTAGGTTATTTCTGGCTAATACCATCTTCTTCATAGGAGAAGAAGGATTACTAATGAAAACAGGTATATTAGGTCTGTTTTCAGGTCCTTTTCTGGAGGACCTCGTTCCTCATTCTCCTGACAAATGGCTGAGCTGAGGGCTGGAGTTACAGGTACTTCTACACATGTACACAACTGGGGGATTATATTGTGTTTCTCAGCAAAGCATTGTTATAATTCCAGGCAGCAAGCAACATGGCTAAAGGAGTTCAGAATGTTTACATAGGTGCCCGCATAATATTTCTCTCAGAATTCTTAGTCCTTGGATTTCTTGTACCTTCTTTCTTCTCCTTAGAGGGGTTAGGACATTGCTTCAGATTTCCTTCTAATTGTCCTGACTTAGGATGTGGCAGTTAGTACGTGATTATTATACCCAAGAGTCATTCAGTTCAGTTCAGTTGCTCAGTTGTGTCCGACTCTTTGCGACCCCATGGACTGCAGCACGCCAGGCTTCCCTGTCTATCACCAACTTCCGGAGCTTGCTCACATTCATGTTCCTCGAGCCAGTGATGTCATCCAACCATCTCATCCTGTCATCTCCTTCTCTTGCCTTCAATCTTTCCCAGCATTAAGGTCTTTGCCAGTGAGTCAGATTTTCCCATCAGGTGGCCAAAGTATTGGAGCTTCAGCTTCAGCATCAGTCCTTCCTTTGAATATTCAGGACTGATTTCCTTTAGGATTGACTGGTTTGATCTCCTTGCTGTCCAAGGGACTCTCAAGAGTCTTCTAAAGCACCGCAATTCAAAAGCATCATTTCTTCAGTGCTTAGCTTTCTTTATAGTCCAACTCTCACATCCATTAATGACTACTGGAAAAACCATGGATTTGACTAGACAGACCTTTGTTGGCAAAGTAATGCCTCTGCTTTTTAATAGGCTGTCTAAGTTTGTCATAGCTTTTCTTCCAAGGAGCAAGCGTCTTTTAATTTCTTGGCTGCAGTTACCATCTGCAGTGATTTTGGAGCCCAGGAAAATAAAGGCTCTCAATGATTCCATTGTTTCCAAGGGTCATTAAGTATTATTTACTGGCCAGTGTGAAGTATTCTCTGGCACATCTACTCCCATCTTTAATATTCGCAGTATTTGAATGAAGCAAAGATGAGATGCTTTCCACTGTGGGATGGAAGCTGGTTTGGGAGGCAGTCTCTAGGAACACTCAGCCAATGACTCTTCTCACCTGCCAATCGGATGTGTTCAGATGGGAGTCATAGTAAGGGACATGGTCACTAATGCAACCTGACAGGTTCCTGAGAAAAAGAGTAAGGACTTCCTTTCTGCAAACTGCTCTATGGTATGAAAGAGGTACTAAATGGGATGGATTTAGCTCCTGTGAAAAGCAACTCTGGCAGTGAGAGAAGGTGAATTCTCCCCAGCTAATTCAGGTCATTTTGTGAATAGCATGTCACTTCCTGGAAATATATTGGTTGGCCCAAAAGTTTGTTGGGGTTTTTCCATGAAATGTTACAAAAACCCCAAATGAACTTTAGGGCCAACCCTATAGTAAGTATGGAGAAGGAAATGGCACCCCACTCCAATATTCTTGTCTGGAGAATCCTGTGGACGGAGGAGCCTGGTGGGCTGCTGTCCATGGGGTCACACAGAGTCAGACATGACTGAAATGACTTAGCATGTCTCAAATATTGGAACCAAGACAGTAGTAACTGCTGACATCCCTCACTGTAGAACTGAAGAAACTTTAGCTACAGGAGAGCTTTGGAAGATTGCTGAGAAGAGGAGCCCAGGCTCTAGAGTTAACCATCTGCTTGCTCTCTCTGCCTAAGCACCAGCTCGCCCTGTGACTTGGGACAAGCCTCTCCTCCTGGGTCAGCCTCCAGGCCACATTTATGAAAGGATAATAAAGTCCCTCCCTCACAAGCTCCTTGCAGGGATAATAGGTGAGGCTCCTGGGAGGTCTTCTCTAAATGATGAGCCCCATGGGCTTCCCTGGTGGCTCAGAGGTTAAAGCATCTGCCTCTAATGAGGGAGACTTGGGTTCGATCCCTGGATCGGGAAGATCCCCTGGAGAAGGAAATGGCAAGCCACTCTAGTATTCTTGCCTGGAGAATCCCATGGACGGAGGAGCCTGGTAGGCTACAGTCCACGGGGTCGCAAAGAGTCAGACACGACTGAGCGACTTCACCTTCATGGATCTGATTAGAAGCCAAAAGTTAACCAAAAAGTTCAGGCTATCTCTTCTCCTTTACTTCCCTAGAAGACTGAATCAATAAATGATCACTGTATTATAAAATGAATTCACCAGGCTTTGATCACCCAAGCTTTAAGAAGCCAGCAACCACCACCCACACTGTTGGGGAAAGCAATCTCAGTGTACTTGAAATTAAACCGCACAGATTAATGATTCACCCATTATGCTTAGACCTGCGAGACCAGCAAGACAGGACCAAGAGAAGCTGGTAGCAACAGGATCTGAACAAATGAAAAATGCAAGAAGGGAACCCAGCAGCAGCTGAACGTCACCTCTGATACCTGTGGGATGGTCTGCCTCTGAAGGTGACATTGTCCAGGTGGGTCTTGACAGAGGAGCCCGCAGACCTCAGAGCAAGCTGCCAGGCGAGGTTTCGGAAGAACAGGTGTGGAACCTTCTGGCTGAGCACAAGCACACTTGACAGGAGCTGAAAGGAGGAACTGGCCTCTCCCCTTCTTAGAGAAATTTCTAGTTATTTGTTTATGAAAAGGTCTAAGGGAAAGCAAGTTCGGAATCTAAGACCGCCCAGGTCAGGTGATTTGTTTCTCCTGAACAGTGACTGATCCAATAGAGGGAGGATGCAAATGTGGCTTTTTTACTTCCCCTTTGGTGCTCAGTGAGCATCACTGATAGCTTAGTGAGTCAGTTTTAGGTATCTTATCCGTTTGCTTTCTCCAAAAGTTGTGAGAAAACATTCCTTTCAATCTTACAGTGCTTACATCCTAAAACATTTTGTATTTATTTAGTGGAATGTTTTAATAAGCATTGGCTTCCCCCATGGCTCAAATAGTAAAGAATCTGCCTCCAAAGCAGGAGACCTGGATTTGGTCTCTGGATGCGGAAGATTCTCTGGAGAAGGAAATGGCAACCCACTCCAGTATTCTTGCCTGGGAAATCTCAGGGACAGAGGAGCCTTGTGGGCTACAGTCCATGGGGTTGCAGAGAGTTGGACACAACTGTGCAACTAACAGTTCGGTTCACTTCAGTGGAATGTTTGGATAAGCATTGAATAATAGAGGAAAGGATCATTGTACTCGGGAACACATTTGTTAGCGTTAATTTTCAAGTAATTAAAATGCAAACGGAAAACGTTTGTATCTACCGGTATTCTCATTTGAGAGTACCCCAGAAAACCTTTGGTGTCTAGATGGAGATACGGCATACAGTTCCAGGTATGTACACCATCTTAAAAAATATTTCTTCAGACTCTTTACAAAAGCAAATTCAAACAAATTCTAATTCGGTCTAATTTACTGGTTTTCATTGTTTAGAATCATCACAGATACTTACTGTGAAGGTTTCTTTAGGTCAGTGATTCTCACAGTGGGTCAAAAGCATCAGTATCTTTATTCTTTAGGTCAGTGATTCTCACAGTGGGTCAAAAGCATCAGTATCACTTGAGACTTTGTTTGAAAGGTGAATTCTTGCCCCTCCCCACCTCCTGAGTCAGAATATCTAGGGGTGGGGCCCACAGTCTCCCAGTGAATTTTTTACAGATTAAAGATTTGAGAGCTGCTGCCTTAGGGGGAAAAAAGATCTAATTTATAGATGTTGGCCTTGTGATAACCTTTGCATTAGTCCTTAATCCTTTCATATTGGTCTCTTTAGAACATCATTTACTTAGAACTTTGAAAAATGACTTGACCTTCTCACTTTACTACTGCCACTGTCAAACCCAAAATGCAGTATCAAGGGCATTTTTTTATTTTGCCAGCATGGAGCCAGCATAAATAGTCTGAGCTCCTGCCAAGGAGCTAGCAATGAATTGTTTCAGTTGAGAAAGAAAGAAAAACGAATCAAGTATTTTAGCTTTTGGTTTGTGGAAATGAAGGTTGAACTTCATCGGCAAGTCCCGTCATGGGAGCCTGATTGTAAAACTGTGTCTCCTGGGGGATGACGATAATGGGATATTTGACACCCATCCAGAAACTTTCACCCTCTGGTTGTATCTTAAATAAGAAAACTAAGAGTCTACAGAAAGGTCACAGAGGATTATCAGGGGTAAAAAAGATAATTTAACCTTTAAAGAATAAAAGGGACAGGGAGGCGTGTTGATTGGGGAAGGGTTACCATGGTGCAGAGGGGATCCTGGAGACCAGCTTCTCCCTCAAGACCTGGGACAACCTTCTTGAAACAAAGGTGGGCCTTTATCTCCCATTGTGACACAACACTGTGGAGGGGCAGCTCTCTTCATGCTTTTCCCTCCTCCTCACTTGATCAGGATAAGTCTTGACTGGGGAGAAAGCTGCTTGGGATGAGCCCCTTTACAAAGTCTAAATCCTGAGAAGCTCTTTTTATATCATGAATACCTAGATCTAGTCTTCCCTGGTGGCTCAGATGGTAAAGCGTCTGCCTGCAAAGCGAGAGACCTGGGTTCGATCCCTGGGTTGGGAAGATCTCCTGGAGAAGGAAACGGCAACCCACTCCAGTACTCTTGCCTGGAAAATCCCACGGATGGAGGAGCCTGGCATGCTGCAGTCCATGGGGTCACAAAGAGTCGGACATGACTGAGCAACTTCACATACCTAGATCTGAGGCTTCAAGCTGTAGAATTCTGACTGGCCTTCTAGGTTTTTTTAAAATTAGTTTTATAAAAAGAAATTGGAGAATAGTCGATTTGTGATTTTGTGTTAGTTTTTACTGTACAGCAAAGTGATTCAGTTAAACATATACATATATCCACTCTTCCTTAGATCCTATTCTCATAGAAGTCATTAGAGTATTGAGTAGAGTTTCTTGTGCTATACAGTAGCTTTCTTATTAGTTATCTGTTTTATATATATCATTGTGTATGTGTGTCAATCCCAATCTCTCAATTTATCCCTCCCCACCTTTCCCCCTTAGTATCTGTAAGTTTGTTTTCTATATCTGTGTGACCTTCCAGTTTAAAAAAAAAAAAAAAACCCACATTAAAAGTTAAGCGTTTTTATAGAAAAGTTTGGATTGCAAGTTTTTGTTTGTTTTTTTGTTTTGATCGCAAGTTTTATTTTTCAGTGAACCATTCTGGCAACACCACATTCCTATTCCCACACTTCCCTATCTATATAAAAGGACTAGACCTGAGAACAGGCTCCCTGTTTTAGGGAGGACAAGCAGGGTCCAGTTCACTGTACTCCCAGCCTCGCAGACTCAGGCTGGTGCTGGCTCTCATTGATCTTTGTGTTGATAAGAGTTTTATTTCTTCTAACAGATAAGAGTTTTATTTCTTCTAACAGAACCAGAGAATGGCCCTAGACTGGAAACAATCCCAATGTCCATTTTAATAGAATGTCCATCATCAACAAATACATTGATATATTAAACTCTGAGGGTGAAGAAACAGTTGGTCTAGTCTCAAACATGAAATGCAGAGAAAAAAGCCAGACTCTATGTTTGTATTTATAATAACAACAAGAATGGACCAAGTTAAGCTACAGTATTAGAAATTGGAACTGAGATTTTTGTCTTGGGAAGGGACAGTGACTGTGAGTCAAGCGTGGGACTCCTGGGATCCCTGTATGTTCAGTCTCCTGACCTGTGTGCTGGCACCTGGATGTTGTCTTTGTGGAAATTCATTCACTGGTCACTTACGCTGTGTGCACTTCTCTGTTTACATTTGCTTTGCTTGAGTACAAGGGAAACAGCATGTCTGTGCTAACATTGTATCCTGGTTTGCTTTCTTGTTTATACTGACTTCCAGGCCAGTATGGATCTTCAGTTGAAAAATGTCTTAAAAAGATTGGTTTTCTAGTGTTTGAAAACAGGTATGATTTCTTTTCTATTTAAAAAATTAAAAAAAAATTTTTTTAATTGAAGGGTAATTTTTACGGAATTTTGTTGTTTTCTGTCAGTCATTAACATGAATCAGCCATAGGTATACATATGACCCCTCTCTCTTGAACCCTGCTCCCATCTCTCTCCCCATCCCACCACTCTGGGTTGATAGAGAGCCCCTGTTCGAGTTCCCTGAGACATAGAGCAAATTCCCACTGGCTATCTATTTTACATATGGTAATGTAAGTTTCCATTTTACTTTCTCCATACATCTGACCCTCTCCTCCCCTCTCCCTATGTCTATAAGTCTAATCTCTATGTCTGTTTCTCCATTGCTGCTCTGTAAATAAAGTCATCAGTGCCATCTCTCTAGATTCCGTATATATGCATCTGCTGCTAAGTTGCTTCAGTCGTGGCCAACTCTATGTGACCCCATAGATGGCAGCCTACCAGGCTCCTCTGTCCCTGGGACTCTCCAGGCAAGAATACTGGAGTGGGTTGCCATTTCCTTCTCCAATGCATGAAAGTGAAGTCGCTCAGTCGTGTCCGACTCTTAGCAACCCCATTGACTGCAGCCCACCAGGCTCCTCCATCCATGGGATTTGCCAGGCAAGAGTACTGCGTCAGTATACTATATTTATCTTTCTCTTTCTGACTTACTTCACTCTGTATAATAGGCACTAGTTCATCCACCTCGTTAGAACTGACTCAAATGCGTTCCTTTTTATGGCTGAGTAATACTGTCGTGTATATGTACCACTGCTTCTTTAGCCATTCATCTGTCAGTGGACATCTTGGCTGCTTCCATGTTCTAGCTATTTAGATAGTGCTACAGTGAACATTGGAGTACGTGTGTCTTTTTCAATTTTGCTTTCCTCAGGATATATGTCTAGGACTGGGCTTGCTGGGTCATACGCTGGTTTTATTCCTAGTTTTTTGAGGAATCTTCATACTGTCTTCCATAGTGACTGTATCAATTTACATTCCCACCAAAAGTGCAACAGGGTTCCCTTTTCTCCACAGTCTCCAGCATTTATTGTTTGTATAATTTTTGATTATGGCCATTCTGACTGGTGTGAGGAGTTGCCTCACTGTAGTTTTGATATACATTTCTCTAATAATGAACAATGCTGAGCACCTTTTCACGTGTTTGTTAGCCATCTGTATGTCTTCTTTGGAGAAAAGTCTGTTTAGGTCTTTTTCCCACTTTTTGATTGGGTGGTTTGTTTTCCTGCTATTGAGTTGTATGAGCTGATTGTATATTTTCAAAATTAATCCTTTGTCAGTTGTTTCATTTGCTGTTATTCTCTCCCATTCTGAGGGTTGTCTTTTCACCTTTTTTATAGTTTCCTTTGCTGTGCAAAAGCTTTTAAGCTTAATTAAGTCCACTTGTTTAGTTTTGTTTTTATTTGCATTATTCTAGGAGGTGGGTCATAGAGGATCTTGCTTTTTCTTTTATTTATGTCATTGAGTGTTTTGCATATGTTTTCCTCTAAGAGTTTTATAGTTTCTGGTCTTACATTTAGGTCTTTAATCCATTTTGAGTTTATCCTTGTGTATGGCATTAAGAAATGTTCTAATTTCATTCTTTTCACATGTGGCTGTCCAGTTTTCCCAGGACCATTTATTGAAGAGGCTGTCTTTGCCCCATTGTATATTTTTGCCTGAAAAGAGGTATAATTTTTATTTGAGCTATTTTTTAGGTTTTAGGGTTATAAAAGTCCAGTGCAGCCATGTTTAAAATGATTAATTTCAATGTCTACAGATACATCTCAACATCTTTGAGTTGTTCAAGAAAGTTTTTCTAGGCAGTACATATTCTGAGTCATTGCATATCTGCTATAACATATGAATGCTGGATGTAGAATTCTTGAACTAAAATATTTTCTTCTAGAAATTTGTAGATGTCTTTATAAGATTTTCAGTCAATAGTATTTGTGATAGAAAGTCAATAGACTTGTTGCTCTTCAGTGGGTACTTTAAACTTTACAAACTTTTCTTTGTGATGTATATATTAACTATTAAATTTATTCCTGTATTTTTGTCTTTAAAAAAATTGTTTCTTTATACTTGAAATTAGAAGTGTTCAGTCAGGATATGTAAGAGTGGGTTTAATTATGCCTAGGATTCGGTATGTACTATCAATTACTTAATTATCAGTTCAGTTCAGCTCAGTTGCTCAGTCGTGTCTGACTCTTTGCGACCTCATGAATTGCAGCACACCAGGCCTCCCTGTCTCACCAGCTCCTGGAGTTTACTCAAACTCATGTCCATCGATTTGATGATTCTATCCAGCCATCTCATCTTCTATCGTCCCCTTCTCCTCCTGCCCCCAATCCCTCCCAGCATCAGGATCTTTTCCAATGAGTCAACTCTTTGCATGAGGTGGCCAAAGTACTGGAGTTTCAGCTTTAGCATCAGTCCTTCCAATGAACAATCAGGACTGATCTCCTTCAGAATGGACTGGTTGGATCTCCTTGCAGTCCAAGGGACTCTCAAGAGTCTTCCCCAACAGCACAGTTCAAAAGCATCAATTCTGCAGCGCTCAGCTTTCTTCACAGTCCAACTCTCACATCCATACATGACCACAGGAAAAACCATAGCCCTGACTAGACGGACCTTTCTTGGCAAAGTAACGTCTCTGCTTTTTAATATGCTGTCTAGGTTGGTCATAACTTTTCTTCCAAGGAGTAAGCGTCTTTTAATTTCATGGCTGCAGTCACCATCTGCAGTGATTTTGAAGCCCCAAAAAATAAAGTCTGTCACTGTTTCCACTGTTTCCCCATCTATTTCCCATGAAGTGATGGGACCGGATGCCATGATCTTTGTTTCTGAATGTTGAGCTTTAAGCCCACTTTTTCACTCTCCTCTTTCACTTTCATCAAGAGGCTTTTTAGCTCCTCTTCACTTTCTGCCATAAGGGTGGTGTCATCTGCATATCTGAGGTGATTGATGTTTCTCCGGGCAATCTTGATTCCAGCTTGTGTTTCTTCCAGCTCTCTCTTTTGTTAGTTCTCTTTCTTTGGGGGACATCTGCTATTATCACCTGACTCTGATATTTTATGTGTTCTCTACGTTATTTTTATTGGTTTTACCTTCTCCTTTGTAGTTGGGGATAGTTTCCTGACATCATTCACTATTTTGCTTCTTCCGTTTCCTTCACAGTCCAAACTGGATTTTAACTGCTTCTGTAATAACTTTGCTTCCCAGGTGGCTCACTGGTAAAGAATTTGTCTGCCAATGCAAGAGATGTAGGTTTGATCCCGAGTAGGGAAGATCTCCTGCGGGAGGAAATGACAACCCACTCCAGTATTCTTTGTTTGGGAAATCCCATGAATGGAGGAGCTGGGTGTCCATGGGGTTGTAAAAGAGTTGGACATGATTTAGCAACTAAACAACAATAACATAATGATTTTAACATCCATTTTACTTTTAAGATAAAGAGGACTATTCCATGGTCACTCTTTTTTTTAATTGCAAATGTTTCCTTTTCCATGATGGTACACTCTAGGTTCTTGAATCATGTTCAAATATGAATTATTTAGTGTATTATAAATGGAAGTATATGCTACATTCTGCTATACACTTGTGATCTAAAAATTGAAGTCAAAGAATTCTGAATCAGATTAATCAGATAATTTTTGTATTTCTTGAAATAACTCAATTTCAAAGAAAGACAGCTCTACTAGCCATCTCAGAATCTTTTATTTTATTCCCATGTTGTGTAGACTCTTTTAATGGGCTCTGTAGTTATTCTATTTACTATTATTGTAAAAGGAAGCATTTGCTTGTTTGGTCTCCAATAAGCATTGGTCTGGGTTCTGATAATGTGTGGATTTGTGACAAGCTCTCTCAAAAAGAATTTGTTCGAAGGAAGAAATGAGAAGAATATAATTAGATCATCAGATGGCTTGCTCAATGATTTTTAAGACTAAGAGGCATGGAAAAGGATCTAGAGCCACAGCTGCAGTCACAACTAGCTTTCTGTGCCATTGCACACGTGCAGGGCAGAACAGCACCCCATCATGCTTAGTCTTCCGCTTGCTGAGACTCTTTACTGGGAAGGAAGTCTGAGGCCTCCCAGTGCACGGCTGTTCATTATCAGCTGAGGTGCGAGGGTCCTAGGGCTGGACTTAGCAGTGGGTTCTCAGTGTGCTCCTTCCTGAGTTATAGGGCAGCATCAGACTCTCCTCTTCAGCTTGGGGTTTTAGTACACATTTGTTAGCAGCGTCCCTGGATCCTTGACCTCTTCCCCTTTCCAAAGACTTGTGACTTCCATTTAGGTTTTATGTGTTTCCATCATGCTTGTTCCATGTCCAGCTTGAAGGGTGGAACACATGACCTTTGCTAAGCCAACTATGGCTTCCAGCCCCCTGGCTGCAAGGAGTATTTGGAGGATGGCATGTCAACTAAGCCAGTCCAGTCCAGTCAATGTGACTCTTGGGAATTTTGCTGAGAATAAAGAACAGCTCTCTTTTCTGATGGATGTGAAAGGGGAGGTGTGTGGCACTGGAACTGTTGGCAACGGTCTTGGTGAAGAAACCAGTCTTAGGATATATCTGATACCAGGGCTGGGAGAGTGGAGTTGGGAAAAAAACAAAACAAAACTGGGCCTCTGTGACATTACTGACTAGCTGAAATAGTTGTCATTGGACTCTAGAAAGACATTCTTCTACATTTATCTTTTCCCAAGTTATTAAATTTTCTTTATTGCTAAGTCACTTGAGTTATGCTTTCTTTGCTTGCATACAGATGGATCCTCAATAATATAATGGTGTGATTGGGGGTCTATTAGTTCCTCACCCTACCATCTAGAAACATTGTTCTCAGGAAGCAGGCAGCTTTCATCATCTTTGTTTGATTCAGGACTGCTTAGACTGTATTTGGAGATTAAACTGTAGATTTCTGATCTGCAGGTGGCACCAATCCTTGATTTCTAGTGGTTATGCAGGTATTTTTTAATATGACTATTTTGTTGGTCACTGTATTAGTTTTCTATCACTGCATAACAAATTACCATAAGTTTATTGGTTCAAAACAGCTGACATTGATTACCTCAAGTGACTGTGGATTAGCAGTCAGGGCAGAGCGTATCTGAGTCTTCTGTTCACTGTCTCACAAAGCTGTGATCAAGATATTGGCTGAGCTGCATTCCTTTCCGGAGTTTAGAGTCTTCTTCAAGTCTTGCGTGGTTGCTGAAAGAATTCAGTTCCCTGTGGTTGAAAGACTGTGGCTCTCAGGTCCTAGAGACCACCTCCAGTTCCCTGCCACATGCTCCTCTCCATAGGCAGTTCACAATACAGTTTGCTTTGTCAAGGCTAGTGGGCTGGCCTTTCTATCCAATTTGGTAAGATGGAGGCTTGTAGATATGTGGTGGTTTAGTCGCTAAATTGTGTCTGATTCTTGTGACCATGTGAACTGTAGCCTGCCAGGCTCATCTGTCCTCTGTCCATGAGATTTTCCAGGCAAGAATACTGAAGTGGGTTGCCATTTCCTTCTCCAGGGGATCTTCCCAATGCAGGGATCAAACTTGGGTCTCCTGCACTACAGGCAGATTCTTTACTGATTAAGCCACCAGGGAAACCCATACTGTGTAGCATAGTCTCAGGAGTGACATTCCATCACTTTTGCCATATTCTATAGCTTGGAAGCAAATCACAAGTCCCATCTATAATAGCAAGGAGGGAGTTACTCATTGTGACTTGGGGCTCATATTAGACTGTGTCCACCACACTCAGTCAGTTCAGTTGCTCAGTTGTGTCCGACTCTTTGCAACCCCATGGACTGCAGCACCCCAGGCCTCCCTGTCCATCACCAACTCCAAGAGCTTGCTCAAACTCATGTCCATCAAGTTGGTGATGCCATCCAACCATCTCATCCTCTGTTGTCCCCTTCTCCTAATGCCTTCGATCTTTCCCAGCATCAGGATCTTTTCTAAGGAGTCAGTTCTTCGCATCAGGTGGCCAAAGTACTGGAGTTTCAGCTTCAGCATCAGTCCTTCCAGTAAATATTCAGGACTGATTTCCTTTAGGATTGACTGGTTTGATCTCCTTGCAGTCCAAGGGACTCTCGCGTCTTCTCCAACACCTCAGTTCAAAAGCATCAATTCTTCATCGCTCAGCTTTCTTTATGGTCCAACTCTCACATCCATACATGACTACTGGAAAAGCCATAGCTTTGAGTAGATGGACCTTTGTCAGCAAAGTAAATTCATTTCAACAGTAATTTAGTTTTTTTAGAATTGGGATGTGGCTAAAATGTGTCCCCAACTCTTCACAGTGTACTTTGTTTGACTCTTTGACATCAGATTGAAAAATGATTTTAGGGTTTCTGAGAAGAAGAGAAGCCAATATGGAAAAGTGGAAATAAACCAAGCAACTGAACATCATAGAAGCCTGCGAGGAAGGCAGAACTAAAGTTTCACAATTCCTTAGGCTGCCCTGGCTGTGTAACAACCCATCTGTGTATGACAAGACCCAACAGAGGCACAGTGGGGTGTATTTCTTCTGTTCAGTTTTAGTGTGGGCTGCTTTAAATTTTGCTTTGTTATTCAACAGGGGCTCACAGTAATGCTCAAACTTACCTGAATGAATTTGTTCTTATGTTGACTAATCTAGAGTCAAATCCCCTACCTTGGAAAGTGTGGAGATGAGGTTTAGGTATGAAAGTCATTTCTGAATTATGCTAAAGATGTAAGTGGCTGTTGATTTATCCAGCACATTTTACCCAGCTCAACTCAACCAATTTTTAGTGATGACATTTTTAAAGTGACCAGTGTTTACCTCTCTTGTCAAAATTCTAGCTGTGAAGAAGTTACTGACTACAATGACAATCTTGGAAATGAGTTTTAAAAGGCCAATAGAGGAGGAAAAGCAAGCCTGTGAATTTTAGTTTGCGATGTAGTGACACTAGAACACATCATTTGAATGAAAATTATTCTGTTACTTTTTTGTGATTTAGGACTCATTGTAAGACTTCATCCACTTCCCTGTGATCACTGTCCCCAAGTCATAATTCTAGCATGATTACGTCAAAATTATCTCTGCAGTAGTCAATCGTGGTGTTACAAACAGAGAATGAAGGTGGTGAATAAGCAGAAGCAGCAGGAGCCCTAGGAACGGAGAGGCATAAACCTTCTGCTCTTCTGAAAAATGTTCCTGAAGACCGCAGAGTGAGGGAAGAGAAAAAACATGGCTTGTTACATAAGCCAGAATCATTTCTAAATGGAGCGAAGATGGATCTAATTTTCTCAAATGGTGCTCATGAAATTGTTCTCAAGCAAAGACACTCTGTGAGATGGGTCATATTACTGTCACTTTATCTATGGATGTAAAGTTTTTCAAAGCACAATACATACTCTTTCCTGTGCCACCTACAGTCATTATATAAGATAGTCATCTTTAGACTTTTATGACCAAAAAACATTTTACCTGATTTTGTTGTCTTTGCATGCAGAAATATTTCTTAGGTTATTGTCCATGGGATTATATAATCTGATACTCGTGCATGTGTAATAGCCTAGTAAGTGCATTTGTTGAGGAATAATCAGTGCACAAGGCTGATACTATCATATTAGAAAATTAAATAGTCACTTGCAGTTAATTGGTTTCATTTCTTTCAGCAGAAGTTGCTGTATTCAGTGTCTATGCATTTTGTTTAACCCTGAGAGTGCCCTTTGTGTGTGGTTAAAGACTCAGCATCTCACCAGGTCAAATAGATTAACTCAGGAAAGATTACAGGGGTCCGTAGAGCCTTGTCTGAAAAGCATCAGTGTTTTATATTCTTACTTTCTGCTTTTCATAAGGAGAATTTTTAAAAAAAATTTATTTATTTTTACTTGAAGGATAATTGCTTTACAATACTGTGTTGGTTTCTGCCATACATCAACATGAATCAGCCAGAGGTAAACATATGTGAATTCCCTCTTGGACCTCCCTCCCACCTCCTCCCCTATCCCACCCCTCTAGGTTGTCACAGACCCCTGGTTTGAGTTCCCTGGGTCATACAGCCAATTCCCACTGGCTATTCACTTTACCTACGGTAGTGTGTATATATTTCCATGCTACTCGCTCCATTTGTCCCACCCGTTCCTTCCCCCGTCCCATGTCCAGAAGCCTGTTCTCTATGTCTGCATCTGATAAGGAGAATTTTTAAAATATGTAGTATATTCTACTTTTAATACTGTATGTGACAGAGATTCTCCTGCTGTCTTTCTGGGCAAGATGGGCAAACGTGGGCTAAGCTGGAGTTCACGTAGGTTAATGGGGATCAGCTGTATCCCAAAAGGGCTCATGTGGAGGACAGGCTATAGAGGGGTCCACGAGTTCCTGTTTGGTCTGTGTTGATTAACATTTTTATCAATGTTTGTGTGATGGCATAGAAATCTGGTTTATCAGATTTGTCATTGTCACAATGATAGACAATGTGGTCAGTGAAATAGACAAATGAATCAAAATTATGCAAGACAGCCTGTTCACTGATGAGGGTAATGAAAGAAATCCAAGAAGATGGTATATGGCTGTGGTACACACTGAAGAGATTTAAGTTTATCTTTCATTTTTGATATTAAAAATGTTTAAAAATCATACAAAAAAGTTTCTCATGCACTCACTTTCTAAATGCTAACACTTTGGCATGCTTTCTTAGAGACTTAAAAAAATGTGTGTGTATTCATGCTCATACATATAGCTCTATTGATATATTTTGGGTGCATATAATTAATATAGATATATGTTGGCCTGTGAAAAAATATTACAGATAAAGCTAAGTCCTGCTACAGTCTGATGTGTCTCCCCACCCCCATTCCTATGTTGAATTCTAACTTCCAAGCATGATGGTATTAGATGAGGCCTTTGGGAGGATAACTAGGTCATGACCCTCATGGTTGGGCTTAGTGTTCCTACAGAAGAGACTCCAGCATCACTCAGGGTTCAGCGAAGACCCAGAGGGCTTGGGGTGATGGTGGTGGACTTAGAGAACAGGTTCAGTTCTGAAGGCTGCCCTCTTTTCATTCACGTGCCAAATAGTCTAGGTCATTCTGGCCCAAGAATCTGGAGCTCTGATGCTCAGCTCCCAGCAAGGCTATGGGCAGACTCTGTGCAGAGGTTTAAGAGATAGGAAAACATGGGGAAGATGGCTGGAGGATTGTTCGTCTAGGGACCCTGACTTTTACAGATGAAACAATTTATATAAACTAAGCAGAGCTGTCAGGCTCTCTTCAAAAAAAAAAAAAAAAAAAGAGTCCCCAGAGAGATCCATACCCTTTCCCCATGTAAGGACACACAGCAAGAAGGTGCCCTCTAGGAAGCAAGTCCTCAGCAAACAGTCTGCTGGTGTCTCCCTCTTGGCTGTCTCAGCCTCCAACGGTGAGAAATGAGATTTCTGTTGTTCACAAGTCACCAGGTCTGTGGTATTTGTTTTAACAGCCTGAATAGACGAGACAAGACCTCCTTGACTTCTTTCCCGATTCTTCACTTCCCAACCTAATTCCCACAGTTTAGTTTGTACTTCAAGATCTTTTAAAAACAGGGTTCGGTATTGTTTTGTATGTGGCAAAGTGTATAGGGATGGCATCATGCTGTACGGCCATTATTTGTGCTCTTTGCTTAATGGTATTTTTGAGATATAAGTGTGGTGATGCATATCCTTTGACCGTAAAAGCCAAAGTCCTGGCAGGCCTGTGCTCTCCCCTCCCCGCTGGTTACTTCCAGGCCCTCATCTTCTGTTGCACCACCTCTCTTTCCACAAAGACCTTCTTGCTGCTTTTTGGACACGCAGGTATGCTTCTGTAACGCAGGGACTTTGCACTCGCTGCTTCCTCCATTTGGGCTGCTCTTCCATTAATATACTAGGGCTTCCTCAGGAAAGAAAACAGCTAATGATCTCAGTTCACATAGGGAGGTCTTTTCATTTTATCTAGTATTGCGGCTGAATGATGGCTTGCCACTGCTACTGCCTCCTACAAGGGATGGGATGAAAGGGATGTCTTGCCCAGTAATTCATAGCAGTTTCCTCGAACCACCTCTACTCTGAATTCATACAGAGCCAACATATTTAAACATCTTCTAAGTCACTTGGAACTCACAAACTAATGGACATACAAACAACTTTTTGGCATTTATTTTTTAATCTTCCAGGACTGTGCACATGCAATGGGACCATGCACATGCAAGTTACAAAAACAACTTATTGAGCATGTACTATGTTTTAGAGTCTAAGCCCTTTCTCAAACACTCCATGAGGAGGGTATCATTACATCCTTGTTTTACAGGTGTAGAAACTGAACTGGTAAAGTAAACTGAACTGAAGAGGTAAAGCACATCGTCCAAAGTCACCTGTGTGTGTGTCCACTCCATCATGTCCATCTTTGTGACCCCATGGACTGTAACCCACCAGTCTCCTCTGTCCTTGGGATTATCCCAGCATGAATACTAAAATGATTTGCTGTATTCCTCTTTAAGGATATCTTCCTGACTGAGCAGTTGAACCCATGTCTCCTGCAGCTCCTGCATTTTCAGGTGGATGCCTTACGACTGAACCACCTCGGAAAGCCCCCAAAGTCACTTTAGTTCAGTTCAGTCGCTCAGTCGTGTCCGACTCTTTGCGACCCCATGAATTGCAGCACGCCAGGCCTCCCTGTCCATCACCAGCTCCCGGAGTTCACTCAGACTCACGTCCATCAAGTCAGGGATGCCATCCAGCCATCTCATCCTCGGTCGTCCCCTTCTCTTCCTGCCCCCAATCCCTCCCAGCATCAGAGTCTTTTCCAATGAGTCAACTCTTCGCATGAGGTGGCCACAGTACTGGAGTTTCAGCTTTAGCATCATTCCTTCCAAAGAAATCCCAGGGCTGATCTCCTTCAGAATGGACTGGTTGGATCTCCTTGCAGTCCAAGGGACTCTCAAGAGTCTTCTCCAACACCACAGTTCAAAAGCATCAATTCTTCGGTGCTTCTCAGCTAATAAGTGGCAGAGCTGTCATTCAAACCAGGTCTGTCTGACTTCTTCTTAATCATTTTTTGATAAACATTTATAAGAAGAAGGACATTAGATCACAGAACATAATAATGGCACCTTTATTTTACAAAACGAATCTATCCATATGGAAAAATAGATAGGCATGTGTCCATACACTACTGTGTTTAACTCTCAATTAAAGCCTTACTGTGAGAAACATGTGAATAATATCTTGACATTTATCAGGAAAAAATCCTTCAAATAATTTATTTCTGGTACTATTTCAAATGAACTTTTGCTATTTAAGATGTGGTTAAATTTTAAAGTGTTTAAGTCCCAATATTTAAAACTAATTTGACTCCTTCATACTTTCTCATCAGTAGAACCATGTATTTTTTAGTTTGTAAGTGAAAGAAAGTGAAGTCGCTCAGTCATGTCCAACTCTTTGCGACCCCATGGACTGTAGCCTGCCAGGCTCCTCCATCCATGGAATTTTCCAGGCAAGAGTAATAGAGTGGGTTGCCATTTCCTTCTCCAGGGGATCTTCCCCACCCAGGGATCGAACCTGCATCTCCCGCGTTGCAAGCAGAGGCTTTACCTTCTGAACCACCAGGGAAGCCTTTTAGTTTGTAGGAAGGGCTTAAAAGTAATTTCAATTTAGGGTTTTCATAGAGTAAGGCTAGAAGGAGATGTGGGTTCCATCCCTGGGTGGGGAAGATCCCCTGGAGAAGGGCATGGCAAGCCACTCCAGCATTCTTGCCTGGAGAATCCCATGGACAGAGGAGCCTGCAGGTTATAGTCCATAGGTTGCAAAGAATCGGACACAGCTGAAGTGACTGAGCATGCACACAAGGCTAGATTTGCTGTTTTGTTAAGTTGTGGGTGTAGCTATTCTTTCCTGATATTAGTATCACCCAGAGATGAGGGACATGGAGGTGGAGCATCCTTCGTGCATTGCTCCCACATGTGTTCCTTGGTTCTAAGTGTGGCTTTCCTTAAATGTTTTTCAGACAGTTGTTTCATTAGATGGTCCATGACTGTGTTATCCCGGTCTCATTATATACATTTTCTCACATTTTAACTTCTAGATGCCTTTGGTCAAAACTCCCATGAGTGCTTCTTTCTCTTCCATGGTTTGCTTGAAGCAAAATGAGTCTCAGAAATTTCCAGCCCACAGAAAAAAAAGGGGAAGGCACAGAAAAATACAGATGGTGACAATATCTGCTCCTTTTGGAATGAGTTTCTCAAGGGAATGTACTTCTTAGACCTCACAGGCGGTAGAAAATCAAACACTGGGAGAAAGGTACAGAGGCACCAGGGAAAAATCCTTCATTTTCAGTTGTAGAAACCAAGAGTATATTTAGAGCATATATGGAGTATATGCAGTGTACTGGAGTATGGGGTATATTGGAGTATATGGGGAGTATATTTGACCAAGATAATTTAGCTTCTTGTGTGATGCTGATACTAAAATCCGGGGTCAGTGTTCTTTCCGAAAGTGCGTTGCCTACCAGGCCCTTGTTATGAAGTCATTCAAAATAATGCCAAAGAGGATGACACCACCATTTGCATTTTGTGACTTGTTTCTTTACAGAGTAGCATTTCAGGAATCTTCATTTTACTTTTGGAGAAGGCAATGGCATCCCACTCCAGTACTCTTGCCTGGAAAATCCCATGGATGGAGGAGCCTAGAAGGCTGCAGTCCATGGGGTCGCTGAGGGTCAGACATGACTGAGCGACTTCACTTTCACTTTTCACTTTCATGC
>SJYT01075385.1:0-170148 GCA_006410635.1 Cephalophus harveyi
TTGAACATCTGGAAGTTCACGGTTCACGTATTGCTGAAGCCTGGCTTGGAGAATTTTAAGCATTACTTTACTAGCGTGTGAGATGAGTGCAATTGTGCAGTAGTTTGAGCATTCTTTGGCATTGCCTTTCTTTGGGATTGGAATGAAAACTGACCTTTTCCAGTCCTGTGGCCACCGCTGAGTTTTCCAAATTTGCTGGCATGTTGAGGGGAGCACTTTCACAGCATCATCTTTCAGGATTTGAAATAGCTCAACTGGAATTCCATCACCTCCACTAGCTTTGTTGGTAGTGATGCTTCCTAAGGCCCACTTGACTTCACATTCCAAGATGTCTGGCTCTAGGTGAGTGATCACACCATTGTGATTATCTGGGTCGTGAAGATGTTTTTTGTACAGTTCTTCCGTGTATTCTTGCCACCTCTTCTTAATATCTTCTGCTTCTGTTAGATCCATACCATTTCTGTCCTTTATCGAGCCCATCTTTGCATGAAATGTTCCCTTGGTATCTCTAATTTTCTTGAAGAGATCTCTAGTCTTTCCCAATTTGTTGTTTTCCTCTATTTCTTTGCACTGATCGCTGAGGAAGGCTTTCTTATCTCTTCTTGCTATTCTTTGGAACTCTGCATTCAGATGCCTATATCTTTCCTTGGCCTCCTCAGACAGCCATTTTGCTTTTTTGCATTTCTTTTTCTTGGGGATGGTCTTGATTCCTGTCTCCTGTACAATGTCACGAACCTCCGTCCATAGTTCATCAGGCACTCTATCAGATCTAGTCCCTTAAATCTATTTCTCACTTGTACTGTGTAGTCATAAGGGATTTGATTTAGGTCATACCTGAATGGTCTAGTGGTTTTCTCCACTTTCTTCAATTTCAGTCTGAACTTGGCAATAAGGAGGTCATGATCGAGCCACAGTCAGCTCCCGGTCTTGTTTTTGCTGACTGTATTAAAGAATATAATCAATCTGATTTCAGTGTCAACCATCTGGTGATGTCCGTGTGTAGAGTCTTCTCTTATGTTGTTGGAAGAAGGTGTTTGGACTCCCTGCATAACATCAATTTCTGATTAAAAAAAAAAAAACCTCAGTAAGCTAGGACTAGAAGGGAATTTTCTCAACCCAATAAAGGGCCTCTATGAAAAGCATATATATTATATGTGTTCTTTTCAGATTCTTTTCCATTCTAGATTATTACAAGATATTGAACGCTGCGTAGTTCCCTGTGTTATACCGTGAATCCTTTTATCTCTTTTCTATATAGTAGTGTGTATCTGTTAATCCCAAATTCCTAATTTATCTCTCCTCACCCTTCCCCTTTTGTAACAGAAAAATTATAAAAAATCTCTTCAGTAGGCTTCAATGGATTAGGATCACAGCATCTAAATTTTTGTAGAAGGGCGGAGCTGACTGGCGTCTCAGAACCATGACTGAGGCTGACGGGCTGCAGCAGAGCTGGCCCCTGTGGCCGCAGGTGGTCACGGACGACAACCGGACACCGGAGGCCAAGGGCAGCAGGTAGGCCAGGCCTGGAGCGGGGCTGTGCCCCCAAGGTGGCGACAGCAGCTGGCACCTCATTTAGTCCTTGGCAGCCTCGCTTCGGGAGAAGGCAATGGCATCCCACTCCAGTACTCTCGCCTGGAAAATCCCATGGGCGGAGGAGCCTGGTAGGCTGCAGTCCATGGGGTAGCACAGAGTCGGACACGACTGAGCGACTTCACTTTCACTTTTCACTTTCATGCATTGGAGAAGGCAATGGCAACCCACTCCAGTATTCTTGCCTGGAGAATCACAGGGACGGGGGAGCCTGGTGGGCTGCCGTCTATGGGGTCGCACAGAGTCGGACACGACTGAAACGACTTAGCAGCAGCAGCAGTTTAGGGAAGGACCTAAATCTTAAATCATTTATTTTCACCATCAATACTCTTTTTGGTGTTAAAATATTTCTCTGAAAGAAACAAATGAGACGATAAAGGATAGTTAATGTCCCAATTTGACAAAACAGAACATGAGCCATGTTGATGTTCCCCTAATTTTTACCTCTCAGCAGGTTCCCAGGCTGGAAACTTCCTCTCAGGATGGGTGAACAGTGGCTTGTTGCAATTCAAGGGCCTCTCGTAGCTCACAGAGCTGAAGATTTGGGTGTACGAATATAAAACCAAGCTATATCAAGCTGAGGGACTGCAGAGTGACAGCTGGTGAGGAGCTGGACTTCCTCCCCTGCCCAGGCTGGCTCTGTGACAGTGCTGGGAGCTAGGTCAGTGTGGCAGCGTCTGCGAAGGATGCTCAAGTTTCTAATAAATCCATAGAAACTTGGAATCTTGAGGATGTCAATCCTAGGCTACCTTGGAGAGAGTTTTACCTCTGAAAGACACAAAGTCTGGGACTTCCCTGGCAGTCCAGCAGCTAAGACTCTGAGCCCCCAGTGCAGGAAGCCCAGGTTTGATTCTTGGTCAGGGAACTAGATCCCACATGCCTCAACTGAGAGTTTGCATGCCACAACTAAAACCCAGTGCAGCCAGATAAACAAATAAATAAATATATGTTTTAAAAGACATAAAATCTCTTTGGGGCTTCCCTGGTGGCTCAGACGTTAAAGCGTCTGTCTGCAATGCAGAAGACCCGGGTTCAATCCCTGGGTTGGGAAGATCCCCTAGAGAAGGAAATGGCAGCCCACTCCAGTATTCTTGCCTGGAAAATCCCATGGACCGCAGAGCCTGGTAGGTTACCGTCCATGGGGTCACAAAGAGTCGGACACGACTGAGCGACTTGACTTGACTTTCAAAATCTCTTTAGTGGAAACATTGTCTGAAAATGGGCAAAGGATGGGCCTGGGATGACTTGGCTGAGTCCCCACCAAAGCTCTGGCTGCTGTAGGTGACAGGTTGAGAGGACAGGAAGGTTCTTTCCCTCCTGAGAAGCCCCCGTTCTCACCAGCCTCTAGCTGAGGGATTTATCATGGGGGGGAGCCTGCTTTGGAGGAACTTTTGAGGTCTCTCTGAGACCATCTGTAACTTACTGCTTTCTATCTCCCCCAATATTTGGGCACACACTGTGCCAGGATCCTAGGCAGAGTCCCCAGAGCTCAGACCCAGGCTCCCTTTCCACTTGGAAAAGGTAAGATGTGCTCCCCATGTGACACCCACCACTCCCACCCTGCACTGGCTGCCACTTTCTGGTGAGTTTCCTTAGTATCATAAGATTGGCTCCACCTTCCCCATCCCCCTAGGCCCGCACTTCTGGGGCATTATAAGTGGTTTCTCCTCCTAAAGCCACAGGGGCAGGGGTGGAGGCTATTGAGGACTTTAAGAAATGCTGACTGACAGGCCCTGGTGAGATTGAAATGGGTTCTACTATTTCTGAAAGCTGTTCAGCGATGAGTATCAGTAATTTAAAAAATATTAATGCCTTCTGACCTGGCACATCCATATAAGCAAATCCTTCTGAAAGAAATCTCCAAATGCAGACAAAGCAGTGTGCAAAGATTCACCACGATGTTATTTATAATAGCAAAAATAGAAACAAGTATCTAGTGAAAGAGAATTAAAATAAGTGACATGAAATATTATGCAGCTGATAAACTTTAGAAAATGTTTGTAAAAACCTTATGCAAAAACATGAATGCTTAGTGATATAATAATTAAGTGTGAAAAACAGGATATAAAATTGTATGACAAAATTATTTGTTAAAAATACATCGGCAAGTGATGTGGAGAAAAAAAACTGGACAGAAACAACAAAATGCAGTAACGATGGTCTCTGGGTAGCGGTGAGACAATGAGTGATATGTTTTTTCCTTTTTATCCCTCCATATTTCTAGGTTTTGTACACTGAGCAGCTCCTGGTTCATTTTTCAGAGAAAATAGAAAAAGGAAAAAAAGTAGTAGTTCTGTTACTTTACCTCCCCTCTCCTCATTCCAGGGGACCAAATTCAGGGTAACTTTCAGATTCCCCTTAGGGTCCTGTCCTGTCCCCTCCCTTGCCTTTATTTACTTACTTATTTTAGATATTTTAATTAATTAATTAGGCTGCACTGGATCTTAATTGGGACATTTGGTATCTAGTTCCCTGACTGGGGATCGAACCCGGGCCCCCAGCATTGAGCGCACAGACCCCTAGTCACTGGACCACCAGGGAAGTCCCCCTCCTCCCTGTTAGATATTCAGCTCCATCTGCGCTCTGTGTCTTCCTACCCACCTCCCAGCTGCCAGAACCCACAGGCAATCAATCCTTTCTTGACAAGGAAGGAGTTGAGATTTTTTCCATCCTCCTTCCAAAGCCTGGAATGCACGCTGAGTAGGAAGACTGATTCTGGACTCATGCAATAGTGAACAGTAGCTTGCAGTAAGCAGCAGCCAGCAGCAGCTGGCTTAGTTCCCTGACCAGGAGTCCTAACTGCTAGACCACTGGGCCTAAATCCCCAGTCCTTGACAAGAAAGAAATCTGAAGAGGAGGCAGAAGGTAAAGAGAAAAGTAAACATTTATTGGAAAAGCAGAGTACATGCAGAAAGAAACATGGGTGAACTCCGAGAGTCTTGAGAGCCGTGCCTTTGGGAAGTTTAAATCCTTTATAAAGAGACAGTTATACAGGTCATTGTCTTCCCTCTGGCCAACTGTCTTGTTTGTCCCCCTGGCTAATTTTTCTCAGGACCCTCCCCTAGGTGAGCACATACCCCTCAGCCAAGATGGATTCCAGTCCAGAGGCCTATGGGGTGACCTCCCTTTCTTTTGCCTCCCTTCCCCCATTCAGATTCAGATTCAGTTCAGTCGCTCAGTTGTGAGTGACTCTTCGCAACCCCATGGACTGCAGCACGCCAGGCTTCCCTGTCCATCACCAACTCCCGGAGCTTGCTCAAACTCACGTCCATCAAGTCGGTGATGCCATCCAATCATCTCATCCTCTGTCTGTCCCCTTCTCCTCCTGCCTTCAATCTTGCCCAGCATCAGGGTCTTTTCCAATGAGTTAGTTCTTTGCATCAGGTGGCCAAAGTATTGGAGTTTCAGCTTCAGCATCAGTCCTTCCAATGAATATTCAGGACTGATTTCCTTTAGGATTGACTGGTTGGATTTCCTTGCAGTCCAAGGGACTCTCAAGAGTCTTCTCCAACACCGCAGTTCAAAAACATCAATTCTTTGGTGCTCAGCTTTCTTTATAGTCCAACTCTCACATCCATACGTGACTACTGGAAAAACGATAGCTTTGACTAGACAGATCTTTGTTGGCAAAGTAATGTCTCTGCTTTTTAATATGCTGTCTAGTTTGGTCATAGCTTTTATTCCAAGGAACAAGCGTCTTTTAATTTCATGGCTGCAGTTACCATCTGCAGTGATTTTGGAGCCCCCCAAAATAAAGTCTGTTACTGTTTACATTGTTTCCCCATCTATTTTCCAGGAAGTGATGGACCGGATGCCATGATTTTAGTTTTTTGAATGTTGAGTTTTAAGCCAACTTTTTCACTCTCCTCTTTCACTTTCATCAAGAGGCTCTTTAGTTCTTAGCTTTCTGTCACAAGGGTGGTGTCATCTGCGTATCTGAGGTTAAAGGAGGGGGAATATGGGATCTCTTGATCTTTTGCTCCAACAAGGTTTAGTCCCTCTTTGTTCTTGCCAAGACTGCTATCTTAAAGTGTCCACATGAGACAAATCCTGGCTATTTACCCTGTTTCTGTTGTTACTTCCATTTCGGAGCGCAAACAGGAGTCTGATTATAAATGCCTAACCTGGAGCCCACCTCTCTCCTGTCTCAGGAGATGCAAACAGGAAGCTAGTTGAAAGTGTCTGGCCTGAAGCCCATCTTTTTCTCGTCCCCAAGAAATCTAAATAGGAGGAGACCAGTTGTAAATGCCTAGCCTGGAGCCCATCTTTCTCTTACCTCAAGATCGGATAGACAACGACTCCTGGCCAGTTTTGGGCTTGGCCTTTCCGATGTGCACTTGATCTGAGCCTGGACTCAGGCAGGTCCAGGAAAGCCTCCAGGTGGGCCATGGTGTGGTGGGCAGAGCAGGCCCTACAGGGGGAAGGGGGAGACTCTACACACCAAATGTCGACTCTCTAAGCTGGAGGGACCTGAGAGCTCAGCCAGCCCAGTGGTACTCAAACACCAGTGTTAGAATCACTGGTGCACTTGGAAGAAATGCACAGTCCCAGGCCCAGCCTCAGAGGTAGTTTTGGTAGTTTATTTTCTTCTTTTTTTCGGCAGTTCCATGCCAGTGCCCCTTGCAGTGGAAGCATGGAGTCCTAATTACTGGACCACCAGCCAAATCCTGGTTTAGGCATCTCTTGATGGGGCCCCAGAATCATCTTTTTAACCAGCTTCCTGAAGGACTGGGATGCAGGTGGTTCACAACTGGCTTTGAGAAATCAGGATCCGGGTTAACCCCACAGGCTCCCTCCTCCTCACCAGCTTATGTGGGAGAACTTAGCCCTGAGTCTGAGGATGGAAGGAAGGAAGGGAGGAGAAGGTGGCGTCTGGAAGGGGAATTAGAAGGGACCTGTGACTGGGCACCCAGGCCCAGGGGACCCCCATAGCAGACACAAACTTCGACCAGACCCTCTGAGCCCTGCCTGACCCCTCGAAGGTCCAGCGGCTGTATGCTTTGCCCAAGGATGTGACCATCTTGGAGAGGTCCCAGTTTCCAGCTGGAACTGTTGAGGCCACCGCACCAGGCTCCAGGGCTGACGAAGCCTTCAGGGTCAGCTGAGATGGGCAGGAGGAAAGCTTGGGAAGGGTAGGGGAGAGACCTGGACTCTGGCAGGAGGATTCTGAAGTCATAGCAGAAAGCTTGTCCAAGTTAGTGCAAGTTCAGCCCTTCCAGAGATTCAAGGAGGGCATTCGGTGGCTAGACAGAGCTGAAATTTGAAAAGCCTGGCTCGTCCCCAGACATGGGGAGGGTAGAGGCTGGGGTCATGTCTTCCTTAGGGTCCCGGCAAGAGGCTTCGTCATCCTCTGAAGTCTGTAAAGACAACAGTATGGGGTGAAAATCGGAGCCCAGCTGAGGGATCTCCAGGCAGCTACTGGGTCCACTCCGGCCTTTCCCACAAGCTCTGCGCCTCTGTCCATCTAAGAGACGTAGGACTAACCACTCCTCCCCAGGACCCCCCAGGCTTTGTTTCACATCCCCCATTTCCCCATTCCCTGGGGGAGCATCCTTATGCCCTCAGGCCCGGTTCTGACTGCAGACGTGGGAATCCTGCCAGTCCAGAACTCTTTAAGCTGTCACTCCTACCATGCTACTCAAGAATTTTTGTGGGTCAGAAAAAAAAGAGGATGTGAAGTCAGGAGCCCTGGCTTCCCAGGTGAAATGGCCAAGACTCGGGTTATGGTGGGGGCGGTGGGTGGACGTTGAGAGCAGGGCCCTCCCCCACTTCCCTGCATTGTCAGAGTGGAGCGTCCGATCCGCCGAGGTCCGGGGGTCTCGGGAGACAGGTGTGGACCGAGTCCGTGGTCTAGAGGCGCAACCTCGACCGCCTCCGGAGCCCCGACCGCCCTCCGGGTCACCCGAGACGTTCGAACTAGTGTCGCCTGAGACCCTGGGTCGACAAGGGGTCGCGGACTTTGTGTCTAAGTCAGTCTTGTCGGACAAGAGCCCCGACGTCCCTACCCGACGTTCGGCCTCGTCGTCCTCCCTGTCCGTCGTCCACCCGACACCTCAGTCTCAGGAATTGCCGGTTAAATGAGGCAGAGGCACACTGGAACCCACTCGGTGGATTTAAGAGACCCCGGGTTAAAGGGTTCGACATTTTACCCCTCACTTTATAAGGGGAATCCTTTTATTATTTGCAAAGACTATTACAAAATAGTGTGAGTTGTTGACCCTTGGGGACCTCGCTAATTAAACAAAGGTACTAACAATAAAGAGAGGAACTTCGTCCTTCTGACACGTCCGACGTCCGAAAAACAGTATTCCGCCTCTGTCGTTTCAACCTGTGAAGTTTCTGAGTGGCTTATTGTTTGTCGTGTCCGTTTTAAGGAATCCTTAGCAGGCAGACTCGTTGGGGAGGAACTAGTCTACTCTTTTGGCTCCGGGTCCCTCCTCTCTGCCCATCAGATCTTGCTCACTCCGTCGGGTAGAGGACTGTGAGTCGACGAGGGTACCCATGAGTCCAGACTCACGACCCGGGGAGACGGAGAGTGAGAGAACGGGTCGTCGACCCGTCTCGTCTCCGACCTCGACCGGTTCCGGGGGTCGGTGAAGAGGATTCCCATGTCGACGGGACTCAACCTGGTCGGTCGTCTAGGGTGTCAGACTACCTGTGACTTCGGTTCCTTTCTTCGAGGGTGAAGGACCTATTGATGCTCTACCGAACAGAGTGAACAAGATTGGTGTCAGGACTCTCTACCCTTTTGGCTCCGAGTCTCTCCACTACAGTCAGCGGTCCGCAGTGTGTCGTCCGCCCCGACTCGGTCCGGAACTTGGAACCTAAACTGGAGTCTAGGTTCGAGAAAGGACGAGAATACGATACGACGGTAGGACCGTCCCGGAGTACGTGTGAAGAGAATCACTGTCACAGAGAACAGATGATTGACCGGGGTCGAAACTCGTTATGGAATCGACACCCCCCGCCCCCGTCTCCACCTGTACACTCGGTGGAGATCACTGTGGACGTCCGACTACCCCTGTTCCATTCTCAGTCTTGTCAAAGAGTCCACTCTACACTGACCCCCTTACTCCCGGATTTCCGTACCCCCCCCCCTCTCTCTACAGTGTTTACGACAGTGAGCACCGGGAACAGGTGGGGTCGGGACGGACACCGCTCCTGGTTACCCGACCTGGTCTCTCGAGGGCTCCAGTGAAGGTAAAGGGACTTAGGGTATGACTGTCAAAACCCTAAACCAGTTTTGCGTCGGTGACGACTGGTGAATGGTAGTTGTCGACGTCTTTACAGTGGATGAGTCCCCACTGGCTTAAACTCCTTTCTCGAAGTCCCCCCGTCTCCGGTTTGGTGTATACATCGGACACCGGTCCTGGTGACGGGAGACGGGGTCCTCGTAGACGTAGAGAGTCACCAGGGAGACGGGTCCGCCACCTGGGACCCGACAAGGTCGTTCGCACCTCCGTAAAAGACCTAACATAATATGTTCTAGGTATACTCGGAGACAAAGACGTACACACGATTCAGCGAAGTCAACATGGGTTGAGATACGTTGGGATACCTGATATCGGACAGTCAGAGGAGGCAGGTACCTTAAGAGATCCGTTCTTATGACCTCACCCAACGACACAGGAGGAGGTCCCCTAGAAGGACTGGGTCCCTAACTTGAGTGTAGAGAACACAGAGGATATAACCGTCCGTCTAAGAAATGGTGATCGCGGTGGACCCTTCGAAGGTCTTTTTGTTCATCACTCCGTCGTACCTCTAAGAGGGAGGTCGGGTCGGAGAGAAAGACTCAACCCCTCCCCGCTCGGGGTCCTACATCTCGGTCCTCCTCTCAGGACCGCCACTGGTACAGTCGGGGACGTAGACAGAGGTACTGGAGACGGAGTGAGGGTAGGAGGGGCAACCAGAACAACTCGAAGGACTCTGTTGTCGACGAAGGATTCGCTTCCTGCCGGTTCATGGGGTAGGGTGGCGTCCGGGAGGGACCCCCCTAGGTCGGACTCAGAAAACAGGAACGACCGCGGTCCTTTCTTCCGTTACCGCCGGGGCAAAGGACGAGATCACAAATTCCCTTAGTCTCACCTCCGTAGAGTCATTTGTCGACTCCTTTCTCTCTAGTCCACCCCACCACCCCCCTCCGTCCACCCCGACGATCCAAGATTCCCCACTGGAAGAGACATCCCACGACTATACCTTTCGCCCCCAGAGAGGAACGTCCCTATTCCCTCCCCGGACCGTCGTCCATCGGAGAGAGGTCCTTTTACCCGTGTCCCTGGGAGGGGGTAAGAAGGACGGGGGACCGGGGAGTCAGACTTGTAGTCCCATCGTGTGGCGGAACCAGAGTCTTGGTTCCTTTCGAGTCTCTTCCTACGAAACCTTTCTCCTCTTTACCCCCAACTCTCGAGACCTCGGTGGGTGGCGGACGACACACTGGGACCCGTTCTGCAAAAGGGAGAGACCCGGAGTCACGAGAGAAGACGTTTTTGTCTGATCGTAGATAACCATCAGTATAAGGTCACACGACAGCCTTAGGGGGTTCCGACACAAATTTTGAGTCCAAGGATCGGGGTAGGGAGCCTCTTCCGCTACCGTGGGGTGAGACCATGAGAACGGACCTTTTAGGGTACCCACCTCCTCGGACCATCCGACGTCAGAATGGGGTCGTGAAGAGTCGGACACGACTGAGCGACTTCACTTTCACTTTTCACTTTCATGCATTGGAGAAGGAAATGGCGACCCGCTCCAGTGTCCTTGACTGGAGAATCCCAGGGACGGGGGAGCCTGGTGGGCTGCCATCTATGGGGTCGCACAGAGTCGGACACGACTGAAGCGACTTAGCAGCAGCAGCCCCACCCCTAGAGGGTTTGGTTGGGACTGGTGTAGAAGAGAATGTTTCTAATAGGCCCCCACCCCCAACCCCACCCCCAGGTGTTTTGAAAGGGAGTTTGTACCAAACTTAGAGAAAGGCTGGGTTAGATGATCTCAAAGACCCGCTGTGGATCCAGCTCCAATGTTCTCTGATGCTACAAGGAGAGGAATGAGAACGGGGCCCTAGGCCAGAAGCAGAGACCTGCTGGCACCTGATGGGAAGTCAAAGTGAGTCTTAAATTCCGGCCTCAGGGGCACCTGAGCTTGGGCCTGCCTCCTTCCTTACCAAGTGGGAGAGATGGACCTTGTCCTTCTTCTGTGTCTCCGAGGCCAGTTGAGCTGAAAGAGACAGGAAGGAGCACCTTGAAGCTGGGAGCTGCTCCCACAGAGATGGACAGCCCCTTGCACCGGGGGCTTCCTAGGCAAGAAGATTTGGCAGAGAAGCCCAACCCCTTGGCAGTGACCCTGACTTTTGAGATCATTACATGGAAATCCCTGTGTGTGGGCCAGAAACTGGCTAGGAAGGTGATTCTGTGTGCTCAGGTCATTATTTCTTAAACCTCAATGTGTGTATAGGAAATTTTATTAAAATGCAGATTCTAATTCAGTAGGTTAAGGTTGGGGCCCTAGAGTCTGAATTTCTAACAGGCTACTAGGGGATGTCACTGTTGCCAGCTGGGGATTGCAATTTGAGAGGCAAGGGGCTATGAGGCTCTGAGGTTGTGACTGGAATGTTTTCACCCTGTGGGATCCTCCCGACTCCTCTGAGGGGATCTAGGGACATGGGCAGAGTTGACATTTCTTCCTGGGGGCCACACAAGGAGGAGGTGGGTGGCAGGCCCATCGTTTCCCACCACGGCCACTTGCACTGGCACAACATTGCCAGTTGGCAAATTTGGCTTCCTGCCTGTACTGCTTCCCAGCTATACCAAGGGCAAACTGCTTAACTACTCTGTGCCTCAGTTTCTTGCCCTATAAAATGGGGTATTTGCAGGTACTGTAATGCAGGCAAGCATGCTAAGTTGCTTCAGTCATATCTTGACTCTTTGTGACCCTATGGACTGTAGTCTACCAGGCTCCTCTGTCCATGGGATTCTCCGGGCAAGAATATTGGAGTGGGTTGCCAAGCCCTCCTCCAGGTGATATTCTCGACCCAGGGATCAAACTCTCGTCTCCTGCAGCTCCTGCATTGCAGGCAGATTCTTTACCACTGAGCCACCAGGGAAGCCCAGGTTTTGTAATAAGTAGTTCCGAACTCCACAATATTGAGATTAAAGGAGATAAAAACAACATAAGCCACACCACGGTGCCTGGCACAAGGCGTCTCCCAGTACTGTTATTTTAGTTAAACCTTCTTTATCTGGGCCATCCATCTCAGGAGCTACACATGGCCACTGAGCACTGGAAATGTGACTACTTTGAATTATACTGGGTTTCAAAGACTCTATATGAAAAACTGAATGTAGAATATATATAATTAGTATTTTATACTGATTCCATGTTCAAATGATAACGTTTTGGATGTAATTAACATCACTAGTTTCTTCTTTATTGTGTGTGACTATTTGGGAAATCTTTTAAAAATTTATTTATTTCTAATTGTAGGATAATTGCTGTACAATATTGTGTTGGCTTCTGCCATACATCAACATGAATCGGGTACACATATGTCCCCTCTCTCGTGAATCTTGCTCCCACCTCCCACTCCATTCCCCTTCTCTAGGTTGTCACAGAGCCCTGGTTTGAATTCCCTGAGTCATACAGCGAATTCCCATTGGCTATCTATTTTACATATGGTAGTGTGTATGTTTCCATGCTACTCAGTCAGGGAATTTTAAACCACACATGTGGCTTGTATTCTATTTCTGTAGGCCATATATCTGGGGAAGCTGAGGCTCAAGGAAGTTAGGTGACTAGCCCAAGGCCACACAGCTAAAAAATGGCAGAGCTGGAAATTTGAAGCCAAGCCTTGAAAGGGGCTGAACATCTCTTGAGACACAGCAGCAGGTGTAGGGCCCCAAGGTACATCCTGTTCAAGTGCTCCGGCCAGCACGCCACCCTGTAGTCAGTCCTCACACAAGGTCAGACCCTGCAGAGACTGGATATGGATGGGTTCACGGGATCAACAGGGAGCGACATGGCTGATGAGCTTGACTGGACAGATCAAAGCAAGATGAGAGCCCCCCGATCTCTTGCTCCCCCATTTGAATTGGTTGTGGACTGCCCCGTGGGTCCCTCAGAAATGAGGAGCAGGGCTCCTGACACCCATGTCTGAGATGCACACACTGAGCCCCATAAGGTCTCTCTGGGGTCATGGGGGGATTGTGTGTCTCAGGGAGATCCCTGGCTGAGAGCCCTTCACCCTTCCCATCCACGTGGCTCACCTTTTTTTCTCCATTGAAACATGCAGCTGCCAAGGGCAGCCAGGCCTGTGGCCAGCAGAAGGGCTAGCAGCACCAGGACTGGGGCCAAGATCCGGATCAATGGGATGGACACCCTGTGGGCGAGACGGAAAGGAGCCTGGTAGCTGTCATCAGATGTCAGTGGCACGGTGGGCATTCTTATTCTGAGTCCCGGTCACATCCCTCATCTCTCCCAAGGAGATCAGAGAGCACCAGGGACCAGAACATCTGGTTAGTTCCAATGGAAGGGGCCTCAGACCCCATCGCCAACCCCAGGAGACACTTTCAGCAGGGTCTGAACCCGTGAGCAGTTGCCTGGCTACCAGTAATGGAGTATGCATGCGTGATCAGTCACTCAGTTGTGTCCAACTCTCTGTGACCCCATGGGATGTAGCCTGCAAGGATCCTCTGTCCACGGGATTCTCCAGGCAAGAATACTGGAGTGGGATGCCATGCCCTCCTCCAGGGGAATTTCCCGACCTAGGGATCGAACCCACATCTCTTATGTCTCCTGCATTGGCAGGCAGGTCCTTTACCACTAATGCCACCTGAGAAGCGTAGTTTGTATACAACCCCCCAAGAGCCAGTCCTTCCAGCTGGGAATCCAGTTGGGTAAGAAAAAATCATTTTGCTTGGTTCCATGTTTTCATGCTTGGCATAGGGCCCAGTGCAAAGTGCTCAAGCAAAAGCTGCTGGACTAGGGTGGCTTTCCCTAAAACTGGGCAGGGAGTGAGGTGGAGACTGGGGGCTATGGGGGCCTGCATGTTCAAGGCAATAAGGCTGCTGGCCCCTGCAGTGCCGGGTAGGGGGTGGGATGGTGCAGAATCTGCCCTTCGTGAGCAGCTGTAACCCAGAGAAAGGAGTACTGGGTTCTTATTGGCTCAGAGTTTAGTGCTGACCTGAAAGCTGGCTTTGGTCACCTGGGGCTCACCTGGACTTGGAGCTGCTGCTGAGGACAAAACTGGTGTCCTCTGTTGAGGTGGAGTCCAGTTGTGTGGCTGGCTGGGAGATCCCTGCAGGATGAGAGGTTGCTGGGTGAGGAGAGGTCCCTGCGTACGGAGAGGTTGCTGGGTGAGGAGAGCTCCTTGCAAATGGAGAAGCTCCTGGGTGGAGAGAGGTCCCTGCGTATGGAGAGGTTGCTGGGTGAGGAGAGATCTTTGCAAACGGAGAGGTTGCTGGGTGAACAGAGGTCCCTGCGTACGGAGAGGTTGCTGGGTGAGGAGAGATCCTTGCAAATGGAGAAGCTGCTGGGTGGAGAGAGATCCTTGCAAACGGAGAGGTTGCTGGGTGAACAGAGGTCCCTGCGTACGGAGAAGCTGCTGTGTGCTTGGACAGGGAGGTCCCTGCGAACGGAGAGGCCTCAGCCTCTGTCTTCCCCAGCTTGGCTGTGGTGACTGTCAGGAGGAGACCAGGAGAAGGTACAAGTCCAAAAGCAATGCCTCAGCACCTTCCCTGATCCTTGATTCCCAGCATCCTCAGACCTCTGGCCCTTGACCCCTGAGCCCTAGTCTCCCTAGGACTAATTTCTCAGAACCTCCCCAGCTACAGGGCACCCCAAACAGAGGTCTCAATGAAACTGTTTTGCAGACTTCCCTGGTGGTCCAGTGGTTAAGAATCTGCCTGTCAGTGCAGGGGACATGGGTTCGATCCCTGGTCTGGAAAGATCCCACATGCCTTGGAGCAGCTAAGACCTTGAGCCACAACTACTGGGCCCACACGCCTGTGCTCCACAAGGGAAGCCACCGCAGTAAGTGTAGTCAGAAGCCCGTGCACTGCAAAAAAATGTAGCGCTTGCTCACTGCAACTAGAGAAAGCCTGGGCACATCACTAAAGACCCAGCCCAGCCAAAAAAAAAAAAAAGAAGCTGTATTGAACAAGCAGGTCACGCCTCAGGAACACCCCCCTTTTGTGTTGCAGTCTGTTCTCTATCGTGGGGAGGTGCAATTCCCCTGCCCCCAACTCCGTGACCCTGAATCCCTCCCAGGGAAGGAGGGATGTGTGTTACCTGGAAAGACAAGCAGAGAGACAGACATAGTCTTATCGAAGCCCAGTTTTTTGACCCCACACCAGTACTTCCCCATGTCCTTCAGGGTGAGGTTCCTCAAGATGACCGTGAATCTGTTCTCCCGCGGGTTGTCGTGGACCGACACCCTTCCTTCCTGGCCGTATTCTCCAGAGAAGACAGTCCCAGTGCAGCGGGAGATGATGAGCCCGGCCTCGCGGCACCAGTATTTCCTGTGCTTCTTTAGCTCCTCCCCGTAGGTGCACTGCAGGGACACAGTGTCACCTTCGAAGCCACTGATCTCCTTCGGGTCCACCACCGATCCGTAACCTGAAACCACAGCACATGAGAAGGCTGGAATTCCCTGATTTAAGTCCCAGGGTCAAGACCAGAAGGTTTTCCTCGGTCACTCCCTTCTTGGGGCAACCCTGGTAAGAGCTGGTATTCCACTCTGCCACTGAAGGACCTTGGGGCAAGGCTGTTACTGTTTCCCTAAACCTGGTATAGTGAAGGCTGGTGATGCGGAAACTCTAGATTCAGACAGCCGGGAGTTTGAATCCCAGCACAGCTGCTTAGTAGCCCTGTGATCCTAGGAAAACTGCTTGACCTCTCTAAGTTTTCTCACCTATAGATAATATGTCCTATGTCACTGAATTAAGATGTTATCATATGTAAGAGCTACCATGATTTCATATAACATTAAAAAAAAGTCAGTGGAACTGACCTCAGTTATAAGATACATCCTAAATTTTACGTTTAAAAATTAAAAAAAAAGCAGGCTTGTGAATTGAGGAAATGTAATAATTCTTCATCTCTCAGGGTTCTTGTGAGCGCTACAGCAGAAAATCAAGAAATATTTGCTGAGTTTAGTATAAGGGGTGTCTTCTCAGCTCCCTGGCTGGCACCGAGTCAGGAAATGAAGACAAAAGAGGCAAAGCTTCGCTCACAGCCACTCAGCCGTGAGGGGTCCAGGACCCTCAGGTCTGGGGGAAGACCTGGCTCTCGGTTCCACAAACAGCAAGTGGCCCCTCTGAGGGCTGAGGACGAGGAGTAGGGTAGGGCGAAGCCTGGAAGGATCAGGCGGCGGGGCTGCGTCACAGCCACAGCGAATGTAGATTCAGGAGGTTCCTCTAGCAGACCCAGGGGGCGAGCTTGGGGATGAGCCCCGCATCCCTCCACCCTCGCCCCCATCTCACCTGGGAGCACGAGGCAGCCCCATAGCATGAGGAGGGGCCGCATGGTGAGCGCCGGGCCACTCGGGAGCGGGAGCGCGCGGCTGGGCAGCTGGGAGCTCCTCTTTTGATCTAGCAGACCCAGGGGGCGAGCTTGGGGATGAGCCCCGCATCCCTCCACCCTCGCCCCCATCTCACCTGGGAGCACGAGGCAGCCCCATAGCATGAGGAGGGGCCGCATGGTGAGCGCCGGGCCACTCGGGAGCGCGCGGCTGGGCAACTGGGAGCTCCTCTTTTGGCTACACGGGGCTTTAATTTCCTCCAGAAGCAGATGGAGACCAGGAAGGGAGGGGAGGGGCCGTGCGGGTCCCGGAGACGGAGGAGGCGCCTCCGCTGTTCCCTCTGCTGCCCCTCAGCACGCGCCGACCCCACCCCTGAAAACCCACGGAGCGCTTCTCCCAGACTCCCGCAGGAGATCCTAACTCCAGAGGGCCTGTGTGTAGAATTCAGGGAGTCCGTGAATCTGGGTGGGAAAATAGTACAGCCTTACTTCCGCTAACCTTGAAGCAACATTTATCTTTTCCTTAGGAGTCGTGTTTGCCATGCTGTGCTGCGCTTAATCACTCAGTCGTGTCCAGCTCTTTGCGCCTCCATGGACTGTAGCCTGCCAGGCTCCTCTGTCCATGGGGATTCTGTCACCAATTACAAATCATGACACTAGCGCTTCAACTTGTCACCGATAGCGTGAAATACTGTGTGTGCACCTCCCCACTTAGCTATTAGATCTGCCACTACGGTAAGTTTTTTAAAGTGCTAATGAAAAAGCGCATTTATTATAGCGTTACATAATTATAAATATTTTAATAACCTCTTCAATATTATTGGTTTTCTTTTAAACGTATATTTTGTCTTATACGTTTAAAAGACCATTATTCTCAGACGTGGTGCATAAGCTTCAACAATGGTCCATGGTACGGAGGGTAGGGGACTCAGAGGCAGTGCCAACTGCCCCTTGTCCCCATCACTTCCCGAAGGGCGCAGTATCGCCCTAGGCCACTAGGCGGCGGTGCAGACAGAGGTGAGGGAAGCTGTTCGGCTGAGCGGAGCCGGGTACCTGGAGCCACCTGCAGGCCACGCAGAAAGGCTGGGCTCCCCAGGAGCACTGAGTTCTCTTGGCCTTTTAAAAAGTGAGCTAGAGGTTTCCCACGGTGGAACCGAATCCTTGAAAGGGAACAAAACAAACACACACGCTGGGGGGAGTCCTGGCATATCGTTTTCCCAAAATAGCTCTGTCGGTTGTTTTTTCTGACTCCAAAGTCATACATGTTGTAAGCAAAATTTTACATAATGCAGAAATGTTAAAAAGATAAAGAGAGAAAAGAATGGGAGTGTTTGTTATTCCCCTCTTTTCTTAGAAAACTGCTAATGTTTTAGCATATGTATTTCCATATGTACAGGTGGAACTTTTACCCACTTGCTGGGCTAATATTTGAAGCATCAATTAACTCAGTGGTTCTGGGAAGGGAGATTGTGTGTGTGTGTGTGTGATTCTGGTGATGTGGGAGTTATGTTTTATTTTCTTTTATTTTTCACTGAAGTATAGTTGATTTGGGGTCTTCCCTGGTGGTTCAGTGGTAAAGAATCTGCCTGCCAATGGGTTCTTGGGTTTGGGAGGATCCCCTGAAAAAGGAAATGGCAACTCACTCCAGTACCCTTGCCTGGGAAATCCTATGGACAGAGGAACCTGAGGGGCTATAATCCATGGGCTCTCAAAAGAGTTGAACCACAACTTATTGACTAAGCAACAACAAAATAGTTGAATTACAGTGTTGTGTCAATTAGGAGATATGTTTTAATTTCACAACATTCTGGGGGGAGCTGCTGACATTTAATGGGCAGGGACAGGAGTTCAAAAGGGTAAGAATTCTGTTATGGTCTCAGACTACGAAAGGTAATCACAGTTTTAAAAATACAGATCAAAATAATTTTAATTCTAGTGTTTAATAGTGTATCAGGTCTTTTTTTGGGGGGTGGTCCTTATATATAATAATTCCTGATCTTGTTTTCCTTAAATCCTAACTTGTTTGTTATAAGCAGGGGCAAGCATCTGACACTTGATTGTGTTATTCCAGTGTCATGGGGCCTCAGCATCAACACTTTGAAAAAAGTGAAGTGAAGTCGCTCATTTGTGTCCAACTCTTTGCAACCCAGTGGACTGCAGCCTACCAAACTCCTCTGTCCATGGGATTTTCCAGACAAGAATACTGGAGTGGGTTGCCATTTCCTTCTCCAGGAGATCTTCCTGACCCAGGGATTGAACTCGAGTCTCCTGCATTATACACAGACACTTTACCATCTGAGCCATCAGGGAACTCAATACTTGAAATATGTGTTACTTGGTTACAAATTTTTTCCTTTGATTTTTTTCCCTTTCTATTATAGCCCAGGCATTATACTGTCATTTTTAAAAATTAGGTGTGAAAAAAAATAAAAATAAAAAAATAAAAATTAGGTGTGTGAGAAAGCATGTTATTTATGATATTTTGGGAGAGTAAAGGCAGTGTGCCAAAATTTTTATTTTATGGCGAGGGAGTGGCGTCTACTGTGCGCCCCCCTGTTCCCTTCATATGTATTATGATGTCCTTCCCCTCCACCCCACCATCTCCACACTTAGCCAGGAGAGAGGGAGGTCTGACAACTCTGTTAGAAATAGATCCTGCAGGACTTCTCTGGTGGTCCAGTGGTTAAGAATCTGCCTACCAACGCAGGGCACATGGGTTCGATCCATGGTCTGGGAAGATTCACGTGCCTTGGGGCAACTAAGCCCATGTACCACAACTACTGAGCCCGGGGTCTAGAGCCTGCAGGGTGCAAGTACTGAGCCTGCCTGCTGCAACCACTGAATCCCGTACACCCTAGAGCCCATGCTCTTCAACAAGAGAAGCCACCAGCATAAGAAGCCGGAGCCCGGCAACTAGCGAGTAGCCCCCACCTGCTGTAACTAGAGAAAGCCTACACGAAGCAACGAAGACCCAGTGGAGCCAAAAATAAAGAAATAAATTACTTTCAAAACAGAAAAAGATCCTAGAGAGAAGACCCTGGAGAGAGGCCCTGGTCTGGGTCCTACGCCTGCCCCTGCCCATGGTGTATGGGGGGTGGACAACGGTTACAAACCCCTCCGTACACAGCAGGTTTGGAGCTCTGAGAGGAGAGGATACTTGTGTTCTGCTTGCTTCCTGGAGCACTTGGAGGTGCCCTCCCATCCCAGGATAGGAGAGCAGGCAGGCGAAAGGGTTCCTGGAAAATGGGCTTGTGTCAGCCTCAGTACATCCTCACGACATCCATAAGCCCAAAGGTGGTTTGGCCATGCCTGCTGGTGCCATGGCTGGGATGAGGGGATGGGGCAGCTGCCTTAGGGAGGAGGAAACAGCCACAGGGCAGCCCATCAGAAACTGGGGAGCCCAGTGGATGCTAGCACTGGGCAGACAGTGAGGAAGGCTGCCCTCTAGTGCTCTAGGCCCTGATGGTAAGTAAAGACCTCCAGGTTTAGAGTCCCTTCCCAGGTGGTACTAGTGGTAAAGAATCCACTGGCCAAAGGGCAGCCCATCAGAAACTGGGGAGCCCAGTGGATGCTAGCACTGGGCAGACAGTGAGGAAGGCTGCCCTCTAGTGCTCTAGGCCCTGATGGTAAGTAAAGACCTCCAGGTTTAGAGTCCCTTCCCAGGTGGTACTAGTGGTAAAGAATCCACTGGCCAATCTGGTAAAGAGTAACAGACACGGGTTTGATCCTTGGGTTGGGAAGATCCCCTGGAGGAGGGCATGGCAACAGACTTCAGTATTCTTGTCTGAAGAATCCCATGGACAGACGAGCCTGGCGGCCTACAGTCCTTAGGATTGCAAAGAGTCTGACATGATTGAATCAACTCAGCACACACACACAGGGGAGCAGAGAAAATTATAAAGAGACTGAATTTACCCTGAGTCATTTGAGAAAACCCAGATTGAAATGGAAGACCCAGATTGAAATGAAAGTCCCAGATTGAAATGGAAGTCCCAGTTGCTGGACGGGATTTAGAAAAAGCCTGTTGGCAGGGCAGACAAAATCTTGCCCCGGAAGGGCCTAGCTTGACACGTGCCACTTTGTCACCTCCCTCCATTCCCTCTGGTTTGGACTTTCTTTGGACTAAGTCACTTCTCTTGATGGTCATTTGTTCCCCTTGGATCAGGGCTTTCAAGATCAGCACGATTGGCACTTGGGGACAGATAATTCTTTGTTGTGGGGGGTCGGTAACCTGTGTGTAGCAGCATCTCTGGCCACTACTCACTAGATGCTGTCAGTCTGTTCCCTGCCCCCCAAGTATAGGCAATCAAAAACTCTCGAGACATGGTCAAATGTCTCTCTGGGAGGCAAAATTACTCTGGGTTGAGAACCACTGTCTTAGATGATGCATGAATCTTTGATAAAAAAAAGCTGAAGCTGTGTTTACACAGGTGCAGTAACCAGGTTTTAGATGTAGGAGAGTGAGCTTTCTAATCCTGAACCTCAGAGTTAGAAAGACTGTAGTCACAGGCAGAAGAAAGGAGAAGGAAATGGCAACCCACTCCAGTATTCTTGCTTGGGAAGTCCCATGGACAGAGAAGCCTGGCAGGCCTACAGTCGATGGGGTCGCAAGAGTTGGACACAACTAAGGGATTAAACAACAACCGTCACAGGCAGCCCAGAACACACACTCTCTGCAGGCAAGCCAGCTCTAAGGAAAAAGCAAAGAAAAGAGGGCTGGGTGACACATGCCTTCTTCCTCCTTCCAATTCATCGGTCACATAAGTGAAGGTGTGGAGAGAGATCAAAGGTGTTATACCCAACAAAGATGACTGAGCCAGAGGCTGGAGAGAGCCTGGATCCCTGAGTCACCACTTGGAAGAGAGCTGACGCTCTTCCAACCCAGCAGCAAACTTGATGTGAGCAAAAGATATAGACTTTAATGTGTTTAGCCACACATTAGATGCTTAAAGAAGTTGCAGTTTGTTTGTTTGTGGAGTGTGTGAAGTGTCAAAGTGTTAGTGGCTCAGTCGTGTCCAACTCTTTGTGACCCCATGGACTGTAGCCGGAAAGACTCCCATGTCTGCTGAATTCTTCAGGCAAGAATACTGGAGTGAGTAGCCATTCCCTTCTCTAGGGGTTCTTCCCAAACCCAGGGATTGAATCCCAGTCTTCTGCATTGCAGGCAGATTCTTCACCGTCTGAGCCACCAGGGAAGCCCTTGGGGTGTAGCTTAAGTCAGCACAAAGTTTTTTGTTTTCTCACATACATTTCATCCACTATTCCACTTACCGCCAGTGGCAAACTCAATTGTTCAACTTCCTCCACTGTACAAATCTGAAAACTGCTTATGTTGACTGTTTAAAGGATTTTCTTTTTCATTTCTAGGAATGCCAGTGAAATGATGGGGGAGAGCAGCAAAGTAAAATGGAAGTAATTAGGACCATCCTCTCTCAGAAGCTGGATGCAACAGACATATTTTTAAATATTCTCAAAAACATTGAAGGCTGACTGCAATGTGGTATCTTGGATTGGATCCCAGAACAGAGAAAGAATATTAGAAAAGCTTGTTGCTTCTTGTTTAGTGGCTGAATTGTGTCCAACTCTTTTAAGACCCATGGTTGGTAGCCTGCCAGGCTCCTCTGTCCATGGGATTTCCCAGGCAAGAGTACTGCAGTGGGTTGCCATTTCCTTCTCCAGGGGATCTTCCCAACCCGGGGATTGAACCCACATCTCTTGGATTGGCAGGTGGATTCTTTACCACTGAGCCACCAGGGAAACATTAGAAAAGCTAGTGAAATACTATTAAAGTCTGGAGTTTATCAATATTAATTTCTTAGATGTGACCTATGTACATGGTTATGTAAGATAGGGAAACACACATTAGGGGAAACAGTGACTGGTATTCAGGGATTTTCTGTACTAACTTTGCAAAGTTTCTGAAATCTAAAATCATTCCCCAATGTAAAGTTTATTTGTTAAAAAGAGAAAAAAAGGCAGGCAGTGAAGAGCTAACAAGAGCATGAGGGATCACCCAGCTGAGGTCTGCAAGTAGAAAACCCAGAAAGATGAGCTATGCAGGCAAGATGCCTTTGTCTCTGGGAGCATTTACTGATTTAGAAGAAGTGAGCTAAGAGCGTAGGGCCCTCTAAAGGTGAGGAATCTGTTATGTATGTATTTTTATCACTCAAAGAGTTGCNCAGGGAATCTTCCCAACCCAGGGATCTAACTCACATCTCTTGCATTGGCAGGCGGATTCTCTACTGCTGAGTCACCAGGGAAATCCCCACTAATTATCAGAGAAACGCAAATCAATACAACGAGCTACCACCTCTCACTAGTCAGAATTTGTTATTGTTCAGTCTCTAAGTTGTGTCCAACTCTTTGCAAGCCCACGGACTGCAGCACGCCAGGCTTACCTGTCCTTCACTATCTCCTGGAATTTGCTTAATTGATGTCCATTGAGTCGGTGATGCTATCTAACCATCTCATCCTCTGCTGCTCCCTTCTCTTGCCTTCAATCTTTCCCAGCATCAGGGTCTTTTCCAATGAGTTGGCTCTTCCCAATCAAGTGGCCAAAGTATTGAAGCTTCAGCTTCAGCAGCAGTCCTTCCAATGAATATTCAGTGTTGATTTCCTTTAGGATTAATCGGTTAAATCTCCTTGCTGTTCAAAGGACTCTCAAGAGTCTTCTTCAGCACCACAATTTGAAAGCATCAGTTTTTCAGCACTCAGCCTTCTTTATGGTCCAACTCTCACATTCATACATGACTCCTGCAAAAATCATAGAATTCAGTGTTGATTTCCTTTAGGATTAATTGGTTAAATCTCCTTGCTGTTCAAAGGACTCTCAAGAGTCTTCTTCAGCACCACAATTTGAAAGCATCAGTTTTTCAGCACTCAGCCTTCTTTATGGTCCTACTCTCACATTCATACATGACTCCTGGAAAAATCATAGCTATGACTATATGGACCTTTGTCCAGCAAACTGATGTCGCTGCTTTTTAATACGCTGTCTAGGTTTGTCATAGCTTTCCTTCCAAGGAGCAAGCGTTTTTTAGTTTCATAGCTGCAGTCCCATCTGCAGTGACTTTGAAGCCCAAGAAAAGAAAATCTGTCACTGTTTCACTTTTTCCCCTTTTGCTTGCCATGAAGTGATAAGACCACATGCCGTGATCTTTGTTTTTTGAATGTTGAGTTTTAAGCCAGTTTCTTTCACTCTCCTCTTTCACTCTCATCAAGAGACTCTTTAGTTCCTCTTCACTTTCTGCCCTTAGAGTGGTATATGCATATCTGAGGTTAATATTTCTGCTGGTAGTTTTGATTCCAGCTTGCGATTCATCCAGCCCAGCATTTCAAATGATGTACTCTACATATAAGTTAAATAAGCAAGGTGACAATATACAGCCTTGATGTATTTCTTTCCCAGTTTTGAACCAGTCTGTTGTTTCATGTCCTGTTCTAACTGTTGCTTCTTGACCTACATACAGGTTTCTCAGGAGGTAGGTAAGGTGGTCTGGTATTCCCATCTCTTCAAAAATTTTCCATAGTTTGTTGTGATCCACACAGTCAAAAACTTTAGTATAGTCAATGAAGGAGAAGTAGATGTTTTTCTGGAATTCCCTGCTTTTTCTATGATCCAACGAATGTTGGCAATTTTATCTCTGCTTTCTCTGCCTTTTCTAAACCCAACTTGTATATCTAGAAGGTCCCGGTTCAGGTTCTGCAGAAGAATAGCTTGAAGGATTTTGAGCATAATCTTGCTAGCATGTGAAATGAGCTCAACTGTATGGTCGTTAGAACATTCTTTGACATTTCCCTTCTTTGGGATTGAAATTAAAACTGATCTTTTCCAGTCCTGTGGCCACTACTGAGTTTTCCAAATTTGCTGACATATTGAGTGCAGCACTTTAACAGCATCATCTTTAAAGATTTTAAATAATTCAGCTAGAATTCCATCACCTCCACTAGCTTTGTTCATAGTGATGCTTTCTAAGGCCCACTTGACTTCACATTCCAGGATTCTGGCTCTAGGTGAGTGACCACTCTATCATGGTTGCCTGGATCATTAAGACCTTTTTGTATAGTTCTTCTGTATATTCTAGCCACCTCTTTTTAATCTCTTCTGCTTCTGTTAGATCCTTACCGTTTCTGTCCTTCACTGTGCCCATCCTCGCAAGAAATGTTCCTGTGATGACTCCAATTTTTTGAAGAGATTTCTAGTCTTTTCTATTCTATTGTTTTCCTTTATTTCTTTGCATTGTTCACTTAAGAAGGCTTTCTTATCTCTCCTTTGACTCATCTGTCTTGGGTGGCTCTGCATCCCATAGCTCATATCTTCATTGAGTTATTCAAGCCCCTTTGCCATGACAAGGCTGTGATCCATGAAGGGGACAGTCAGAAGGGCCATCCTTAAAAAGTCTGCAAATAACAAATGCTGGAAAGGATGTGGAGTAAAGGGAAACCTCCCACACTGTTGGTGGGAATGTAAGTTTGTGCAGCCACTATGGAAAACAGTATGGCGATTCCTCAGAAAGCTAAAAATAGAATTACCATACGATCCATCAATCTGACTCTTGGGCATATATCTGAACAAAACTATAATTCAAAATGATACATGCTATGTATCGTTGTGAATAGCAGCACTATTCACAATAGCCAAAACATAGACAAGCTAAAGGCTCATCAACAGATGAATGGATAATGAAGATGTGGTGCATATATACAATGAAATACTACTCAGCCATTAAAAATGAATGAAATAATGTCATTTGCAGCAACACGGATGCAACTGGAGATTATCACACTTAGTGAAGTAAGTCAGAAAAGAAAGACAAATACCATATGATATCACTTATATGTGGAAACTAAAATATGGCATAAATGAACCTATCTACAAAACAGAAACAGACTCACAGACGTAGAGATCAGACTTGTGGCTGCCAAGGGGGAGTGGGGAAGGGAGAGGGATGGACTGAGAGGTTGAGGTTGACAGAGGCAAACTATTACAGTTATAGCACAGAGAACTGCTATATCCAACCTTCTGGGAGAAAGCACAATGGAAAAAATATTTTTAAAAAGAATATATATATACATATATATGAGTCACTTTGCTGTATAGCAGAAACTGGCACAACTCTGTAAATCAGCTAAACTCAAATAAATATAATAAAATGGTCCTGGTCTGGTAACACCCTCCTGGCCCCTATCTCTAGATATCATAAAGATACCAATGAAACATCCTTTTTGGCAGAAAATAGCATCAATATAAGCCTCCAATTATTTTAAAAAAATTTTTTTTCAAATAAAACCCAATATATGATCAAGGGTAACCAGATGAATGAGGAGACAGGACTCCATAAGTGAGAGTGTGCAGAGACAGTTGACAACAGAAACAGACCCCTGGAGAGGCCAGATACTGAAAACAGGAGGAACAGCCTTGACACAACCATCCTCACTATGTTCAAGGAGGTAAAAGTCAGGCTAGAGATTTTTGGCAGGGAATTGGAAAGTATAAAAAATGACATAGCAGATTGGAAACAGAGCGGCATAAAATTCTAGAACTGAAAAAATACAATCATTTAAATTAAGAATTCAACTGAAGAGCTTCAAATTAGACACAGCTGAAACGATTATAGTGTAGAAAGATGTATAGACAGAAAAATGTATCAGAAGAAACGATCCAGGATGAAGCAGAGAGAAACAAAAGGATGGGAAATAGAGAAATGAGAATATGGGAAATGGGGGATCCATATGTTTTATTGGAGACATGGGAAGAAAGAAAACAGAGGATGTCACACAGGCAGTAATGTTCCAAATGGGAAGAAACACACTCAGTGTTTTGTTTTGTTTTAGATTTAAATTTTTTTTTGGCTGTGGCGGGTCTTCGTTGCTCCACACAGGCTTTCTCTAATTGTGATGATCGGGCTTCTCTTCATTTCGGTGTGCAGGCTTCTCATTGAGGTGGCTTCTCTTGTGGCAGAGCGCAAGCTCTAGGCATCTGAGCTTCCGTAGTTGCGGCTCATGGGCACTAGAGTCCTGGCTCAGTAGTTGCGGCTCATGGGCTTAGTTGTGGCATGTGGTGTCTTCCCAGACCAGGGATCGAACTTGTATCCCCTGCAGTGCAAGGCGGACTCTTAACCACTGGACCTCGGTGTTTTTTTAACAGGTGTTTGTTGCTTATGATATGTGAGGTGCTAAAGCCTGTGTCCTGGGGCATGACCCATTTTCCCAAGGTCCAAAGGAGGCACAATATGGACATTAGAGGGGAGACAAAGGTGGCACAATAGAGCAATGGGGGCAGGGTATTCTTTTCAGTAAGTAGTATTGGGACATGTAGGGAAAATATGAGACTTGATTCCTGCCTCCCATCATACACAAGAGTCTGTCTAGGCAGATTACAAGGCTAAATGTAAAAGGAAAAATGATGAAGCTTTTCAAAGCTTATAGAACATATCTTCATGGCCTCAAGGTAGAGAAAGCGTTCTTCAACCAGACACAGAAAGCACAGACCACAGAGGAAAAGACTGATAAATCAGACCACGTTAAGATGAAAAAGTGTTCATCAAAAGATGACATGAAGAGCAAAGAGCACACCCACAGAGTGTCATGCACGTTACATGCATGTGTCACGCATGTTACAGACAACATAGATAACGCATTAAAAAAAGATAATGTGGAGTAAAAGAAGCCAGGCATATAAAAAACTGATTCCATTTAGATGAAATGTAAAAACAGATATATATACCTGGGCTTCCCAGGTGGTGCTAGTGGTAAAGAACCTGCCTGCCAGTGCCGGAGAAGTAAGAGATGCGAGTTTGAACACTGGGCCGGAAAGATCCCCTGGAGGAGGAAATGGCGACCCCCTTCAGTATTCTTGCCTGGAGAATCCCATGGACAGAGGAAATTCGCGGGCTACACTCCGTAAGGTCACAAAGAGTCGGACGTCACTGATGGGACTTAGCACACAAGCATGCACGCATATATACTTACTAGAAAAACTGGAAAGCAGAAGTGATTCCTGTAAAAGTCAAGGTAGGAAAAAAAAAAAGTCAAGGTAGGGTAGTGGCTGTCTTTATGGGAAGATGTTGTGATCTCCAGAAGTCACTCGGGGACTTCTGCAGGGTGTGGCTACATAGATGTTTGCTGCTACTGCTGCTAAGTCGCTTCAGTCGTGTCCGACTCTGTGCGACCCCCTAGAAGGCAGCCCACCAGGCTCCCCCGTCCCTGGGATTCTCCAGACAAGAATACTCGAGTGGGTTGCCATTTCCTTCTCCAATGCATGAAAGTGAAAATTGAAAGTGAAGTCACTCAGTTGTGCCCGACTCTTAGTGACCCCATGGACTGCAGTCCACCAGGCTCCTCTGTCCATGGGATTTTCAGGCAAGAGTACTGGAGTGGGGTGCCATCATAGATGTTTACTTTTTATTAATTTGTGAAATTGTCTTGTTTATGCCCCATGAGCACATTTTATTTCACAAATCTAAACTTTGTGTTTTTTTGGAGATGGAGTAACGAAAACAACAAAGAGGAAAAGTTATCAGAAATCTCCAAAAATAAAAATGGGGGCTTCCCTGATGGTCTAGTGTTTAAGAATTCGCCTGCCAATGCAGGAGACATGGGTTCGATCCCCGGTCCGCAGGGAGATCCCACATGCCGTGGGGCAACTAAGCCTGTGTGCCACAACTACTGACTGAGCTAGTGCTTAGAGCCGGTGCTCCACAACTATAGAAGCCACCGCAGTGAGAAGCCCACGCGCCACAACGAGGAGTAGCCCCCGTTTGTCACAACTAGAGAAAACCCAAGCACAGCAACTGAGACCCAGCGCAGCCCCAAATAAATAAATAACTCCTTTAAAAAAAAATCTCAACCCTCCCTCCCTAAACTTGCAGTGCTGCTGCTACTGCTGCTAAGTCGCTCCAGTCGTGTCCGACTCTGTGCGACCCCAGAGACGGCACCCCACCAGGCTCCCCCATCCCTGGGATTCTCCAGGCAAGAACACTGGAGTGGGGTGCCATTGCCTTCCTTTCCCTAATTCTCACTGAGATGTAAATTGGCTGAGCCCACCCTTTATCCAGACCTTCTGACTCACTCTCTTGGTGAGCCCATGTCTGGGCATCAGCCCATTTCTCCTCCTGGAATTATTCCCTGTTCTCTTCAGGGTCTGGGATGAACGCCAAACCAAAGGACGCAGATCTGTAGCCTGAAGCAGACTCTTTGTCACCTCTTTGAGGATCAGGGACCACTGAACTGTGTGCTTCCTGTACTCTTCTCTTTCTCCAAAGATGCACCCCCCAAGTCATTCATTCCTCTAGCATCAGGCTCATCTTCCTGTTCCATCTGCAGCTGCCCTGGCTGGAGCGTCTTAACCAAGTCCTGGGTGGGTGACCCTGCTGGGCTTCCGATCATCCTGGCCAACACTGACCTAAGTCACCTTTTCTGTTCTGGAGCTTGGCCCTCTCCTCAGCTCTCCAGCTCTAAACTCTCATTCTTCCAAATACCTAACACTATGTTAATTTCAGGTGCACAAAATAGGGATTTGATATTTTCATACATTACAAAATGATCACCATGATAAGTCTAGTTGCCATCTGTCACCATAGAAAGTTACTACAATATTATTGACTATATTCCCCATACTGCACATTTCATCTCCCTGACATTTATTTTTTACCTAGAAGTTTTTACCTCTTAATCTCTCTCTCACATATTTCATTCATTTTTCCACTTTTTCCCTTCTGAAAGTGAAAGTATTAGTTGCTCAGTCATGTCTGACTCTTTGTGACCCCATGAATTGTAGCCCGCCAGGCTCCTCTGTCTTTGGAATTCTCCAGGCAAGAATACTGGAGTGGGTAGGCATTCCCTTTTCCAGGGGATCTTCCCCATCTGGTGATCGAACCCAGGTCTCCCACACTGCAGGCAGATTCTTTACCATCTGAGCCACCAGGGAATTCCAACTCTGGTATCTAACAATTTATTCTCTGTATCTATGTCTTTCTCTGTTTTAGGTTTGTTCATTTGTTTTGCTTTTTAGATTTCACATTCAAGTGAAATCATATAGTACTTGTCATTGTCTGGCTTCAATTTAGCCAAATACCTTTAGGTCCGTCCATGTTGTTGCAAATAGCAAGATTTAATTCTCTTTATGGCTGAGTAATATTTCATTATATATTATATATATATACACATATACCACATCTTCTTTGTCCATTCACCTATCAATGGACACTTAGATTGCTTCCGTATCTTGGCTGTTGTAAATAATGTTGCATTAAACATAGGGGTGTGTATATCTTTTTGAATTAGTGTTTTTTTCTTCTTCAGAAGAATACCCAGAAGTAGAGTTGCTGGATTGTATGGCAGTTCTGTTTTTAACTTTTTGAGGAACCCCCTTACTGTCTTCCATACTGGCTGCGCTAATTTTCATTCTCACTCACAGTTCATGAAGCTTCCCTTTTCTCTTCGTCCTTGCCAACATTTTTTATTGTCTTTTTTATAGTAGCCATTCTCACAGGTGTGAGGTTATATCTCATTGTGGTTTTGACTTTCATTTTGCTGATGATTAGTGACGTAGAGTCTGTTTTCCTGTGCCTGTGGTCATCTACATCTTGTCTTTGGAAACATGTTTATTCTAGTTCTCTGCCCATTTTTTAATTGAGTTTTTTTTTATTTTGAGTTTTATGAATTTTTGATATATTCTGGATATTAACTGCTTATCAGATGTATCATTTGCAAAAATTGTCTCCCAAAAGTAGGTAGCTTTTTGTTGATAGTTTCCTCTGCTGTGCAAAAGCTTTTTATTGTGATGTAGCCCCATTTGCTTATTTTTGCTTCTGCTTCCCTTGCTTGAGGAGACAAATCCAAAAAAATATTGCAAAGACCAATGTCAAAGAGTATGCTGCCTTGGTTTTCTCCTGGGAGCTTGATGGATTCATTTGTCTTTAATCCATTTTGAACTAATTTTTGTATCTAGCGTGAGAAAGTAGTCCAGTTTGATTCTTTTGCATGTAGTTACATTATTATTTTTTTTAGTAATTTCTCTCCCCCAACTTATTTATAATGTCATCTTTCTTAAAAGTTAAATTACCATATACATGAGGACTATTTCTGTACTTTCTATTCTATTTGTCTAGCTGTTGATCGTTTCTTCTGCACAAAGTTTTAAAAAAGTTTTCATCTCAGAAATGTTTCGTATCTGAAAGGGTTAGTGCCATTCCCACCCCCAAGTCCAGTCCCATAACTTCTCTTTTTCAGAATTTTCCTGCTATTCACCAGTGCTTATTTTCCCTGATGAATTTTTGTACCATTTAATGAGTTCCTTCTGCAAACTCTCTTTATATTCTAATTGCGATTGCACTGGGTTTAGAGATTATCTGGGAATGAGTTGATGTATTTATGGTATTGAACTGTGCTTTCCCCTGAGTTGCAGTTTGTTGTGTCTCTCCTTTACCATATATCAATAGGTCTTTTATTAATACTTTTCCTATGCAGTTTAGAACTTGATATTTAATCTAATCTTGGTTGATTAAATATTTTAGCTTGGAATTTTTCTTTCATTATGAATTACAATTCTTTTTGTTCATAGAAAAGTCATTGAATTTTAATATCAATTGTGTCCTATGACATCTTATTTAATTTCCCATCATTTCTATTTCTACTTTTAGCCAGTTTTCTCTCTACACACATAACATGTATCATCTGTGCTGCCTCCTTCTTTATAGTATTTTTGCCTGTTATTTCTTTTTTTCATTTACCCATATTGGCCAACATACCAAGAGTGATGTTAAATTACTCTGGTGATGGTTAGGCACCTTGAGATTTGACTATTACAGTCACACACATTTGGGGTTGATATATTTTCTTGATTAACTGATCCCTCATCAGTTTATCCCTTTATCCCTGGCAGTAGTCCTTGTTTTGAGGTCCACTTTACTTTATATTGGGGCTTCCCAGATGATGCAGTGGTGAAGAATCCACCTGCATATGCAGGAGACATGGGTTCGATACCTGAGTGGGGAAGAGCCCTTAGAGAAGGAAACGGCAACCCACTTCAGTATTCTTGCCTAGAAAATCCCATGGGGGAGGCTGGCGGGCTACAGTCCATGGAGTTGAAAAGAGTAGGACACAACTGAGCTCCTAACACTGCCTTATATTAATGTAGTCACTTCAGCTTTCTTATTCCTTATTCAGTTTTCGGCACTTCCCAGCTAAGTCTTTTTTTTATTCATTTTCTTTTAACATGTATGTCTTTGTGTTTAAAGTGAGTTTCTGCTAGCTAACATTTGATTAAGTCTTTCTAAATCTATCTTGACAGTCTCTGTCTTTTATTTGGAGGATATAAACCATTTACTTCTTATAAAAACAACTTTGAGATGTAATTTACATACCATAAATTTCATGCATTTAAAGTGTACAATTCAATGGTTTTTGATATTCACAATTGTAAAACAATCACTATAAATCCAACATTGTCATTATCTCAGGAAGAAACTTCACGCCCATTATCAATCCCTCCCAACCTCTATCCTCCCAACTCTCTGCCTCTATAGATTTGCCCATTTTGGAGTTTCCATATTATTGAAATCATACAATATGTGGTCTTTTGGGACAGGCCTCTTTCACTTTGCATTATGTTTTGAGGTTCTTCCATGTTGTGGCACATATACTTCATTTCCTTTTTAAAAAAGTAATTAATGGATTTTATTTTGGGGTGCGCTGGGTCTTTGTTGCACGTAGGTTTTCCCTAGTTGTTGCCAGCAGGGCCTACTCGTTGTTGTGGTGTGTGAGCTTCTCATTGCTGTGGCTTCTCTTGTTGTGGGGCAGCTCTAGAGTACAGGTGCATGGATTTAGTTGCTCCACAGCACATGGAATCTTGCTGGACCAGGGATCGAACCAGTGTGCTCTGCATTGCAAGGTGGATTCTGGTGGTCCCCACTGGACCACCAGGGAAGTCCCTTAATTTCCTTTTATCACTAAATAATATTCCATTGTATGGTTATATCACATTTTCTTTATCCCTTTATCAATTGATGGACCTTTGGCTACGATGAATAATACTGCTTCAACATTCTTGTATAAGTTTTTGTGTTTTCATTTCTCTTGGGTATATGTGTAGGAGAGGATATATATTTTTGAAAGTTTTTGTTTGTTTGCTTGCCTTGCCACATACCTTGTGGGATCTAAGTTCCCCAGCCAAAGATCAAACCCAGGCCCTTTGGCAGTGAGAGAGCAGACTCTCAACCACTGGACCGTGAGGGAATTCCCTGAAAGATATATTTGAAAAATCATATATGATTACCTTTGCAGGATCTGTGGACATAATAATATGAAAATTTCACTTTTTATTCTATTAATGGATTACCTTATATGGAGTTAACAGATTTTCCAGATATTAAGCCATTTAATTTCCAAGATCATGGCATCCAGTCCCATCACTTCATGGGAAATAGATGGGGAAACAGTGGAAACAGTGTCAGACTTTATTTTTTTGGGCTCCAAAATCACTGCAGATGATGACTGCAGCCATGAAATTAGAAGACGCTTACTCCTTGGAAGAAAGGTTATGACCAGCCTACATAGTATATTCAAAAGCAGAGACATTACTTTGCCGACTAAGGTCCGTCTAGTCAAGGCTATGGTTTTTCCTGTGGTCATGTATGGATGTGAGAGTTGGACTGTGAAGAAGGCTGAGCGCCGAAGAATTGATGCTTTTGAAGTGTGGTGTTGGAGAAGACTCTTGAGAGTCCCTTGGACTGCAAGGAGATCCAACCAGTCCATTCTGAAGGAGATCAACTCTGAGATTTCTTTGGAAGGAATGATGCTAAAGCTGAAACTCTAGTACTTTGGCCACCTCATGCGAAGAGTTGACTCATTGGAAAAGACTCTGATGCTGGGAGGGATTGGGGGCAGGAGGAGAAGGGGACGACCGAGGATGAGATGGCTGGATGGCATCACGGACTCGATGGACGTGAGTCTGAGTGAACTCCGGGAAATGGTGATGAACAGGGAGGCCTGGCGTGCTGCGATTCATGGGGTCGCAAAGAGTCGGACACGACTGAGCGACTGAAATGAACTGAACTGAATTGAACTGAATTTCCAAGTATTAAAATATTTTTAGAATGCACTCTACTTGAGCTTTTGTATTATTCTTCTGGTGTTTTGGTGACATTATCAGTTAATATAGTTTTTAAGTTAGTTGCTCAGTCATGTCCGACTCTTTGTGACCCCATGGACTGCAGCCCACCAGGCTCCTCTGTCCAAGGAGTTCTCTAGGCAAGAATATTGGAGTGGATAGCCATTCCCTTCTCCAGGAGATCTTCCCAACCCAGGGGTTGAACCTGCGTAGCAGGCAGATTCTTTACTGTCTGAGCCCCCAGGGAAGCCCAATATAGTTTTTAGGATTTTTTTTTTTTTAATAAATGAGACTGATGTCTAGGGTTGATGTATGTGTGTGTTGCTTTCTTTGGCAGGTTTTGGTATCAATGTTATGCTCACTTCATAAAAAGAATTTTGAAGATTTCTTTCTATTTCTATGTTCTAGAAGAGTTCAAGATAACTGTTCCTTAAATGTTTGGTAGAGTTCTTCTGCAGAACTATCTGGTGCTTCTTGAGGGAACAATTCTTTGACACCTCCCCTTAAAGTCAGTCTGTTAGTATTTCTGGGGGTAATTTGTATAATAATAATAGTAAACTGAGTTTCTGGGCCAGCCAAGTCAAGGCCTCTGAGTGCAGTGACAACATCAAGATCACAACCCCACAAGAATCAAACAGTATGTATTTTTCATGTCTTCCTTCTTTCCCAGTATAATTTGTTTTGGCAGTCACACATGTTGTTGCACTGTGGGGATAATCTTTGAATAATGCTGATAGTCTCTTTTCACTGATCAGTCAATATACCACTGTAGGATGTACCACGATTTATCCAGGCACTTGTTGATGGACATCCTTAATTGTTTCCCTTTTTTGGCTATTATGAATAAAGATTTTACTGAAGATTCTAGTACAGGTGTTGGAGACAGAGATTTTATTTCTCTCAGACAAATATCGAAGTGAAATTGCTGGATCATGGGAGAGATGTATGCTTAAGTTGCCAAACAGCTTTTGGAAGTGACTGTACTGTGAAATACTTGTAACATAGCAGTTTGGGTTTCAAATTCTCCCAGTCCTCACGTGTTCCTCATTCTAATCCTCCAGTGTATGCAAAGTGGTACCTGCTTGTGGATTACTCTGCATTTCCCTGAACACAAATAATGTTGGTTGAGCACTTTCTCATATGTTTGCTTATTGACTGTTTATACATCATCTTTCGTGAAGCATGTGCTTATATCTTTTGCCTGATTTTTGGTTGGGTTGTTTGTCCTTTTTATCATGGAGTTGCAGGAATTCTTTGTTCAGCGTACAAATCCTTTGTTATATATAAATTATGAGTAGTCTGCTGCTTGCCTATTTATTTTCTTGACTTTTTTCATGAACAGAAATTCAAAATTTTGATCGTCAGATTTTTTTTTGAGTCCGTGCTTTTTATGTCCTTTCGAGGAAGTCGTCGGCTTCCAAAAGATTGAGAAGATATCCTTCTATGCGTTCTTCTAGAAGCTTTCTCAATTTAGTTTATGTTTATGCCTATGGTCCCTCTCAAATTGAACTTTGCACATGGTGTGAGGTTGGGCTTGACTCCTCCATCCCAGAATATCTAGAATTTTCCGGCACATTTTTTGGTGCTCATGTCAAAAGTCAGCTGACCCTATATCAGACTGCTCCTGATATCTCTCTGACTAAGCATCCCTGGTAAAAACGTGTCTCAAGTAGTCTTTCCATACTCAAAGTGAGGTCCTAAGACAAGAAGCATCACATCACCTGGGAGCTTGTTAGAAATGCAGCATCTGGCGCCACGCCAGCCCGACACAACCCCCAGATGATTTGTAATCACATTACATTTTGAGAAGCACTGGTGTAGATAATTTTTGAGGAAGGAGGGGAAATGTGATCATGACATATTCTGCCACTGACAGCCTCCCCAGGCACCGCGGGCTGTGGGGGCCTGTGGATCCATTTCCTTTCCATGAAGAAGCGCTAGACGGACTCCTATGCTTAACCCCTGGGTCCACACTCGGGGTACGTGCTGCGTGCTGAGGGCGCGGGGAGGGGGCTCAATGGCCCACTCCTCACTCTCGAATACCGACAACCACCTGCTCACTCATCCCGCAGCTCCTACGCTCTCCTCCAGACGCGTCCTTTTCCCTGAGCTTCAGTTTTCCTCAATCACATAGCAGAAATAACAATGGTCTCTAGCTCAGGAGTTAATGCGATTCGAAGTGGTCTGAGGAGTATCTCGGGCACAGAGACAGCACAATAAAAGTCAGTGATCGTTTCCCGGCAGATCGACCCCCGCCTACTACAGCGGGGCAGAAACCAGCCTTGCAGTCTTCCCGACTCGACTTTTCCTCTCTCCTTTCTCCGCTCTCCCAGGGCCCCGCGCACCGATAAATCTTTCCCAGCATCGTTGTATTGTTACAGCGAGTTACCCTGGCGTCTGACCGGCCCTCCTTTCCGGGCCTGGGAGTCTCTCAAATCCAGGATCCCTGCCTGGGTGCTCGCGGAGCCCCCAGCCCCTGGCACAGCGCCTGGCACTTGGAAGGCGCGCAATAAATGTTTGCAAAATCGAAATCTGTGTTAAGCAAGCGTCCACCTTTCAGCACTCGGGGTGTGTGCGTGTCGGGGGTGGGAGGAGCGGGGGTGGATAATGTGCGGGCGACGGGGGCGGAGGGAAGGCTGGCTGAAGGCCCAGAGAACCCCCCCTCAGCTTGCTGAGAGCGGGGGTGGGGGGACTCAGTCCCCGCCCCTCCGTCCCTGGCCTCCTCTCCGCGCCCACCCCCTCCTCCGTGCGCACCGCTCCTTTCCTGCCGGCCCGCATCCTCCGAGACAGACCCCAGCGTCCCCCAGGTCTTGCCTCGCCTTCTCCCAGCCGCGCTCCTTGTTGGTCCCACAGGTTCCTTCCCAAAGCGAGCCGGAGTCTGTGCTTGGCTGCCTGGGGGAGTTGAGGGCACAGCTCGAAGGAGCCAGAGGGTGAGTCTGGCGTAGGGGGGCGGGGCGGTGGCTGGAGGGCCGGGGACCATTCTTCTGCGTCTTGGTGTCCGCGGGACTCGGGCGGGCGCTGTGGGGCTGGCTCCATGTTTGCGGAATGAATGAATCATTACTCTTCCTTATCCCCTTCTGAAGGAGGACTTTTTGAGATCCACGTGCTGCAAAACACGTTTGGGGGCCTGCCGCGATAGGGCTCCCCCCGCCGGCATAGTAGACACGACTCTCCTCTCTCCACCTCCTCTCTACGCTCTATTTTGGGGGGAGGATCGCTTCTGGTTGGGGCTTGGGAATGGTGGGAAAGGAGGGGCTTGGAGGCCCAGCCAGGTACTTGTTGACAGTCAGGAGACTTGAGAGGAGCCCCTTAAAAGGCCACAGAGGAGGGGGGAGCTGTGAAGGAGAGCACCCGCTGTCAGGTAGGGACCACTTCTCACCTGATAACCGCCTGGAAGGGCCAATGGAGTATAGATTCTGATCTACAATTTACTGAACGGCCCTCCCCACAGCCTCTGTTTCTTCATCAAGTAAATGGAAATATTAATGTCCAGTCCTCAGGGCTTTGAAGAGATTAAGAAAAATGTCACATGAAATCACCAGGACAGTGCTTGACACATTGGGAGCACTCAGCAAGCTTGGTTTTCTTTCTTTCCTCTGAAAAAACCGAGTGGAGAATTGTTCCCATCCCTTCTGCCCCTGAATTGGTCATGGACAGTCACAGTACACGTGTAATCACTGTTTGTTGAATGAATAAGCTTGCCAGAGTTTCACATCCCACCCCATCCCCTCTTTTTCTCCCAGAATCCACAGACAGAGATCTAAGCAGCACAGACATGCCGGTGCTGTCTGAGGACTCCGGTGAGTGTCTCCTGGGGCCGGGCCTGCCACAGTCCTGAAGACAAGAGCCTGCCCAGCAACCCGGGGCAGCAGAGAAGGCAGCTGCTACCGGTGTTGGCTCGGAGCCCTGGGAATGAGAGCGGGGGGGCAGAAAATGTGCCCCTGGCAGGGCTGACATACTGTTGGAGGGTCTGCTCGGGGTCCTTTGGGGCAGGAAGTAGCCACTGCGTTGGCTCTACTGTGTTTTTCTACTTTGTCCTCAGGTTTGCATGAAACCCTGGCACTACTGACCTCTCAGCTGAGACCTGACTCTAACCACAAGGAAGAGATGGGCTTTCTGAGGGATGTTTTTAGTGAAAAAAGCCTCAGTTATTTAATGAAGGTAAAGTCCTTTCTGCCCCAGGAAGGTCTTTCCCTTATGCTGCCCTCTGAATGACCTGGTTTGCAGCCCCAGGCATCCTCACAGCTGTGGGTGGGCTGTGTGACATCCAGGGTACATCTGGGCGATTGTCTTGGGAGGCCCCAGCCTGAGTTCAGCTGTGTTTGCAGATTCACGAGAAGCTTCGCTATTACGAGAGGCAAAGTCCAACCCCCGTCCTGCACAGCGCTGTGGCCCTCGCCGAGGATGTAAGCCCCTGGTTTCTCCTTCTGGCCTCAGCCCCTCTCCCACCCCTAGTTCCTTCATCTGGCCTGCTTGCCATTGCTTAGCAAGGGACCATCAGGACTCAGGACCCCCAAGGTGAAGAACGTCTCCTCCCCTTCACCTCTTCTCTGGGCCTCCTAATAGGCAGGGAGAAACTGGTGAGCCTTGGACAGGGCCAGGGGCCATGGCGACATGGTGACACCCACTTACTGTGTGTTCCCGAGAAAGTCTGATTTCTCAGCTGTGATGAGACCAGTTCCCAAACAGTTGAGGGCTGGCGACAAGAACAGGTCAAACATGCACACTGCATGTCTGTGCTTTGTGGAGCCCCAGTATGAAGTCCTGGGTCCAGGGACTTGCAGCTTCTTGTTTTCTGTTGTTGGTTTGGCTGCTCCTTTGTGGTTTGTGGGGTCCACCNAGACCAGTTCCCAAACAGTTGAGGGCTGGCGACAAGAACAGGTCAAACATGCACACTGCATGTCTGTGCTTTGTGGAGCCCCAGTATGAAGTCCTGGGTCCAGGGACTTGCAGCTTCTTGTTTTCTGTTGTTGGTTTGGCTACTCCTTTGTGGTTTGTGGGGTCCACCAGGGGTTGAACCCTGGGCCCTGATCGCTGGGCCCCAGGCAGTGAAGATGCCGAGTCCTAGCCACTGAACTGCCTAGGAATGCCTAGGCTTCTTGTTTTTTGAAGGAATCCTTCCTTATTTCTTGTGGACCTGTCCTTTGTGTCCCATGATTGAAAAAGCTGTCCTAGTTGATTACTAAAGCCAGTTTCTGAATAAAATCATGTCACCCCAGCGAGGGATGGGGGCAGATTCCCTGCCTTTCTTGCCTGTGAGTTGCCATTAGGAGCAGCTTAGGTTGCCAGGCTCCTAGGCTCAGCACTGCCTCTAATATTAGCTCTGTGACCCTAAACAAGTCACTCAACCTCTCTGAGCCCCAGTTTCCTCATCTGGAACATAGGGTGAGGGTAGAGAGCTAGATAAGCCCAGGTTCCAGTCTTGGTGGTGCCACTCACTACCCTGGGGACCTTGGGCAGAATATTTAATCTCTCTCATTTACTTCTCACCAGTGAAATGGCCAAATAATAGTACCTGCTCCATCTAGTTTGTTGGGAGAGTTAATCCACATGAGACAAACAGCATCCAGGAAAGCCTTCATAAGTTAGCTCCCATAGGATTAGCCTATAGAGGCTTCTCATGCTCTCTGATCCCTGGAATGACTTCCCTGGGAGCCACAGTCTTGGAGTGACTGAGGGTCCAATGCCCCCTGGTGCTCTAGTCATGGCTGGGGGGCCCAGGGAGCAAGGTTTCCCCTTGGGTGACTCCCAGGAGGCTCGCGGCACCTGCAGCCATCTGTGGCCTTCTCTCTCCTCCCCCTCAGGTGATGGAGGAGCTGCAGGCCGCTTCCGTGCACAGCGATGAGAGGGAGCTGCTCCAGCTGCTGTCCACCCCCCACCTCAGGGTAGTCACGCCACGGTCCCTGCCTACCCATGCATCTGTGTCTCCTGGGATGGGGATAGGAGGAGTGCTTGGCTGTGAAACTGAGGAAAGGAGATTTCTGAGTTAGGGTTCCTCAGCCTAAGTGTCTGGGGAGGTCGTCTCTCTGGCATGAGATCTGGGACCCCAAACCACTGCCCCCTGGCCAGGTCCCCTGGACCCACATGTGCTTTGGAGGCTAGCCCTTCTGTTGTCTTGCTTTCATGACAGGCCATGCTCATGGTACACGACACAGTCGCCCAGAAGAATTTTGACCCCGTTCTTCCCCCTCTGCCCGATAATATTGACGAGGATTTTGATGAAGAATCAGTGAAGATTGTCCGCCTGGTGAAAAACAAGGAACCCTTGGTATGTGGTCCTCACCTCTCTTCCCCATGCTCTCCCTGTTTGCCACCCACCCACTGAGAAACCCAGGAAGGGACCCCCCACTGCAGTCTTTGGAGTAAGTGATGGCAGCTTTGTCAGGGCTGCCACCAGTCCCTGTGACACCACTGTGTGCAGAGTGCTCCTTTCTCTGGGTAGATTCAGCCTCCCTTTGCTGTGGCCAAGCTCCTTTGTGCAGTCGAGAACCTGCACAACTGTTCAGGCCAGCCCTGATCATCACACTCTGAAACAGAGGTTGGCAAACTATGATCCAACAGCCAAACCCAACCCAGTCAGTGTTTTTAAATAAAGTTTTATTGGTGCCTGGCCATCCAGTTCATTTACGTGTTGTCTGGGGGCCCCGCCTTTACATGGCAACGGCAGACTCAATGGAATCTGTGTTGCCTGCAAATCGTAAAACATTTATACTTGATCCTTTCCAGAAAAAGTTGGCCAACCTCTGTTCTGAATTCTGAGGAAACCCAGGGTAGCAGCCATTCTTCTTTGCAGCTGACAGATTGTTTCATTTTGGTCCTGGTTCAGCATTGATTTACGGAGCTAAGGGACAGGTTTGTTTATTAGATGGAGGGAAGTAGCAGCAGTCCAGAGAATTGAGGGCGTGCCCTAGAGAATACCACAGCTGGCCTTCTTCACTGTCAACTTTCACCAAGTGACCTCAGATGAACCGCTTCTGCAAACTGGCCAGGGTTCTCCTCTGCTTTTCTTTACTTTCAAAATGGGGGCAGTCATCCATCTACTTGGCAAACACATCGTGAAGCCTCCTGTGTGCCAGGCACCACATTAGGTGTGGGCAGTTCAGAGAGGGTTAAGACTTAGTCCATGGGGTTCCCCGGTGGCCCAGTGATTAAGACTCCATCCTTCCAATGCAGGGGCTGCAGGTTCAATCCCTGGTTGGGGAACTAAAAGCCCACGTGCTCCATGGCAAAGCCAAAAAAATTAACAGACTTAGTCATCACCGTCTGAGAGTTTACAGAAGGTAGTAACTGGGATGTCCTGGAAGAGGTGATACCCATGCTAAATTTTTTTTTAAAAAAGAACAGAATTTTTCCAGAGGGAAGGGGGAGAAGAAGGGCATTCTACAAGTAGAACTGCATGAGCAGAGCCATGGGAAGGTGAACGGCATGGTAGACTCAGGGAACTGGCCAAGTTGGAGGTCAAGTGTGACAGAGGTGAGGCCAGATCATTAGGAGAGCGTAAAGACTGGATTGTCACCCACAGTTGCTTCCCTGGACTCCGAAGGTAGTGGGGAGCCACTGAAGGGTTTTAAGTAAGAAATAAAATGGTCAGATTTTCAGTTTGAAAGATCATCTTGGCTATGAAGTAGAAAGTCACCTGGAGGGTGAGACCAGAAGCAGAGGACTTATTTGAGAGTGGGGGCCAAATACATATGGTTCAGAGACAGCTTGACCTTGCTTTGTGGGAAGAGGGAAGAGGAATCCAAGAAATACATCAGAAATAAAATTAATGTCACTTGGTGACTGCCCCAGTTTGGGCAGGAGTCTGGGGAGGCATCTTGGATATAAGGCGAAGGTGTCCAGCTGGGATGACAGGCGGGCAGCGGGACCATGATTCAAAAGGGGAAATAAAGAGAAACTTAGGATCCATTGAATTCAAGAGGCCTGGGTGCCTGCAAGTGGAGATGTCCAGGAGATAAAGGCTTAGGTGTGTAGAGATGCGGACTTGGTAGCTGTCAGCATCCAGAAGGGGTTACGATCCCACCTGAGAGGCTGAGACCACCTGGATGAAGTGTGTGTAGAAAGAGACAAGGAGAGGACACGGGCCAAGTGCTGGCCCTTTAATCAACATTTAAAAGACAGATATAGGAAGACTCAGCCAAGGAGACCAGTTGGTCACTGAGAAGTACTGTGAGAGAGGTGTCACCAGGGCCCAGGCTAAGAGAGCATTCCAGGGAAAGGGCGAATCAGAAGATCAGAGAGAGGAGATTGAGCGTGGCGATTGACATGGCAACTCGTGGGTCACTGATCCTTTTGCTGGTGCACTTGAGGCCGGCAGGGAGTGAGTCAGAGCAGATATGCGCTGCCTCTTTGAGAAGCCTGCTCCAAAGGAATGGAGACTGGCATCCACTGGATGGGGCTGCCACATTTTTAATGATGGGACAGGCTTGATGATATTTTTAGGACCAGGAGAAGGAGCCACCAGGGAGGGGGCATTGAGAATGCAGGAGAGGGAGGGAGGGAGATGGGGGGACCAGCCTAGCCAGGAGGGTCCCCTCTGCTGACTTGGGGAAGAGGAGGAGAGGATGGAAGAGATGCTGGCAAGTTTGATGGTCTGAGGGGCAAGAAGCCACAGGGTTCTTAGCTGCTGGTCTCTTTCCAGCAACATTCATTTTATGGATTTCAAATGAAGTTAATGATTAAGTGTGCCAGTGTGTTTGCACTTATAGCCAATAATTAGTGATTAGCATGTATTGAACACTTGTGCTTAGTCGCTCAGTTGTGTCTGACTCTTTGCAACCCCATGGACTATAGCCTGCCAAGCACCTCTGTCCATTGTGATTCTCCAGGCAAGAATACTGGAGTGGGTTGCCATGCCCTCCTTCAGGGGATCTTCTTGACCCAGGATCGAACCCAGGTCTCCCACCTTGCAGGCAGATTCTTTACCGTCTGAGCCGTGAGGGAAGCCCATGAATACTGGAGTGGGTACCCTGTCCCTTCTCCAGGGGATTTTCTCAATCCAGGAATTGAACCAAGGTCTCCTGCATTGCAGGCGGGTTTTTTACCAGCTGAGCTACCAGGGAAGCCCATATTGAGCGCTTACTGTGTACTAAGTGCCTGGCCTGCATTATCCTTGCAACAACCCCAAGAGTCAAATGCTTTCCCGCACCCCAGAGGAAACAGTCGCAGAGAAGATGAGGGGCTTCCTTGCTAAAGGAAGGCCATTATTCTTAGTAAATGACAGAGTGGATTCAAACCCAGGGCCATCCAACTTCTGACTGCTGCCCTGCCCCGCCAAAGCCTAGCCTGCCTGGTGCACGAGAGCTCATTAGCGCCCTTCTCATCCTAGCCATCATGTCTGCCGTGTTTTGGGGGCCAAGTCCTGGTCCCAAAGCTCTGCCTGGGGCATAGTTGGTTCTCCTTGGCAACACAGAAGGCCTGGTAACCCTGTGATTGGCTCAAGGCAGGCTGAGAATTTGCTAGCACGTACTCTCCTCATGATTAAATGTCTTTGCAAGAGGCAAGGGCTGGGATGTGATAGAGAAAACCCTGCATTTGGCATCCCAGAAAACTGGGTGACCTTGAAGGTGCTTACCTTCTGTGTGCCCCTGTCGCTTACCTGTCACATGAGGCTGTGACAGCGTTCCAATCGTGCTTTGTTTAAAGTGTGTGCTATATTAATTTGAGATGTTGCTTTTATTTTGTCCTCAGCATGGCAAGGTGCCTGCTGGGCTGTCCCCCCTGGGGTGGCAGAGGGAGGAACAGGGGTGGGAGGGGAAGGCTCTCTCTGGTCCAGAGAGTCAGAGTCTGAGATTCGAGGCTGCTGCTTAGGGGCCTGCCTGCTCTGTCTCTGATGCAGGGGGCCACCATCCGGCGGGATGAGCACTCAGGGGCTGTCGTGGTGGCCAGGATCATGCGAGGGGGCGCAGCAGACCGGAGTGGTGAGTGGCATCAGGCCGGCCTGGCCCGGTCACGGCACGGCCAAGGTCCCCCCAGCCTTCCTCCTTTGGTCATGGGTCTCCTTTCCTTCTCCAACTGGCTCACCTGTTCGGGATGTGCTTTACTTTCTGGGAGTGGGACTGGAATTCTCTTCTCCTTCCTAACCCCAGTAGAAATTTATTTGTTTGAAAATAGGTCAGGCATGGAGTCCTTTGAGGGTGATCAGGAGGGTTTGTGCATTGGCTTAGCCTGGGGATTGTGGTAGTTGAGCTTGGTAGGTAAATCCTAACTAGGGAGCAAGACACCCTTTCCTGACACCCCAGCTGCCTTAGCCAACCTCAGTTACCATGGGAAGGGTGTTCATGTCCCAGATTTGTTTGAGTAGAAAACAAGTGAAGAATCACTGTTGTGAAACAGGCTCGCAAATTTAGAGAACAAACTTATGGTTACCCGAGAGGATGGGCGGGAGAGGGGATAGGAAGTCTGGGATTGACATGTAAACACTGCTGTATTTAAAATGGATAACCAACAAGGACCTACTGAATATAGCACAGGAAACTCTGCTCAGTACTCTGTAATATCCTACATGGGAAAAGAATTTGAAAAAGAATAGATACATGTATGTATGTAACTGAATCACTTTGCTGTATACCTGAAACTGACAACATTGTTAATCAACTATACTGCAATATAAAATTAAAAATTAAAAGAAAAAGAATCTTGGGTGTGTGGAAGAACTAAATTGGGAGGCAGATCTTCTGGGGTAGGGGGGTGTTGCCCCCAAAAGTCTGGGAACCATTGTGGTGGGAGCCCTAAGACCAGTGCCTCCCATTAACAAGCACAGAAATGGCCCAAGTGTCTTGTTAAAAATGCAGATTCTGACTCAGCAGGTCTTGGGTGGTACCAAGACTTTTCAGCCCTTCCTGTGTCCTGGGTGATGCTGCTGCTTCTGGACTGGTGTCCATGTTGTGTGGCAAATAAGGCCCCATATGCAGAGTTGCTTGTCATTAAGCAGAGGCCAACAGACAGGTGGGTCGAACACTCTTGCCTCCATCTTCTCTGGTGCCCTTCAGTTTTCATGTAACATTGGAGAAGGATGTCCTTGGAGTTATGTCTGTACACCCAGGAAGGGGAAGAGTTAATGATATTTTTAAAGAAGCAGAGGTGACAGCAGAAAGAACGTAGGCTTTCTATAGCCAAGTAACTGCATCTGTGCACTGGCTCCATTATTTCTTAGCAGTGTGGCCTTGGGCAAGCTGCATCGCTTTTCTGAATCTCAGCTGACTGTTTGTAAACTGGGGGGGTTTCACCAGACTGCTGTGAGGCTGTGATTCGAGGTGAGCCACCCAGCACACCTGGGGATAAGTTCATCCCAGTCCCATCCACTACCTTTAAGCCTTGAATCTCCCCTGCTTGGGTTCTGTAGGCAGGTGCCAGAGGTGCCTAAAACTTCACACTCTGGGAACCTTGGCCCTCTTGCTGTACTGACGGTCAGCCCCTGTGTCTCCTAGGCCTGGTCCACGTTGGAGACGAGCTCCGGGAAGTGAACGGGATCACAGTCCTGCACAAGCGGCCCGACGAGATTAGCCAGATTCTGGTCCGTGCCGTGCGTGAGCTGGGGGTGCGGTGGTTCTTCAGAGACCCAGAGCAGGGCGCTTCCTGGAGCCAGGGCTGATCTAGCCCAGTCTCCCTGTTTTCATGGGGAGACTGCAGGCCTAGTGACCTTACAGTGTGCCCTGCACCGAGGCGGGGATGGGGGAGTGCCCTCCTGTCGGGGACAAGAGGAGGGGAGTGCCCAGACCACCTGCCTCTCTCAGACCCTGTCTTCAGCACAGCCATTCTTCCTACCCCCAGCCTTGTTTCCTGAGGACCCTTCTAGAAGACCCTCTTGAAAGGGTCCCCTCTTCCAAAGAGCTGAGGAACATGGAGTAAAAGGCTGTAGCACAGGAGAGCAAGGGCTTTGGGGTCAGCTGGTCCTGGGTTAGAATCTTGTCTCCATCACGTTACAATTGTGCCACCTTGGTGGTGGTGGTGGTTTAGTCGCTAAGTTGTGTCTCATTCCTTTGTGACCCCATGGACTGTAGCCCGCCAGACTCTTCTGTCCATGGGATTTCCTAGGCAAGAATACTAGAGTGGGTTGCTATTTCCTTCTCCAGAGGATCTTCCCGACCCAGGGATTGAACCCAGGTCTCCTGCATTGGCAGGCGGATCCTTTACTAACTGAGCCACGAGGGGTGTCGTGTGTAACCTTGATGGACAAGTCATCAAATCATCAAGTTTTGATTTCCTTTCCTGTACAATAGGGGTAGGGATGGTTTCTCAACCAAGGCATGGTTATCATTAGGATGTAAACATCTGGAAGAGGGCATTGCACTTCACAACTGCGAGGGGATTCTAGGGTAGCCAGTGCTGGGATGGAAACAACCTTCTCAGTCCATTCTGGGCAATGAAGTCAAAACTGAAATTATAAAAAGCCCCTGTCGTAGTTCTGACCTCTATAATCCTCAGGCATCCTCTTCCAGCACGACACTGTTTGCTAACTTTTAATGGTTTGGGGCGTTGGAAATGGGATGAGATCTCAAGTTCAGAGGCCCACTCTTTAATGCCCTGACTATAGGGGACCCTGGTTGCAGGCAGACCCTTCAGTCTTTCTGCTTCCTCTCCTTTTCCCCTGGTTCTGGGCACCAGCCTCCCATGTTCCAGAGTGAGGTGGGATCAGGGACGGTATTGGGTGAGATGTGCTCTAATGGGCCGACATGTGCTTCCCCATGGGCCCCCACGTCGGGTGCAGGATCTGTCTCTGGTAGAAGGGAGGGGGACCTGAGATTGGGGAAGATGCAGGTCAACAGGGAAGTGCTGGTTGGGAACCAGCCCCAAATCAGGAAGGAAAGAGGAAAATGAAATTGAATGACGATATGAAAATAACCCAAGAGGAAAGAAGGGCAGTGCTTGAGGGCACTAGAGGTCAGGAGGGAGAGAGAGAGCTGTATTTGTTGTATGTATTGTTCTCAAGTTCTCATTTAGAATCTTCTGGGGACTTCCCTGGTGCTCAGTGGTTAGGACTCCACGCCTTCAATTTTCCAGGGCTCAGGTTCAATCCCTGGTCAGGGAACTAAGATATTGCAAGCTGTGTGGTGTGGCCAAAAAAAAAAAAAGAGAAAAGTGTTCTGTCCCTTTGTCCCATAAAAATGCTTCAGTTAATTCAACTGGGAGCCACCACAGAAGGGCGGGTCATAGGGGAGGCCACACGTCCAACTTTCCTTTTGCATGTGAGTTTCCAGATCAGGAAGGTAACATGTGATGTCCTGAAGGGTTAGACCTGGGAGATGATATGGTCATGTGCTGTCTCCTTTCAGGCGCAGTCCCAGGGATCCATCACCCTGAAAATCATCCCAGCCACCCAGGAGGAAGACCGCCTAAAGGACAGCAAGGTACGGGGGAGCTGAAGGCAAGGGAGTGGGCAAGGGAGGTGGTGGGTGTGGCACAACTCCAGCCCTGTCTTTGAAACAGTCACTCGGGAAGAGATCATCCATCTGGTCCTCGGATCAAGTGCTTGGTAAAAAAAAAAAAAGAGAAAAGTGTTCTGTCCCTTTGTCCCATAAAAATGCTTCAGTTAATTCAACTGGGAGCCACCACAGAAGGGCGGGTCATAGGGGAGGCCACACGTCCAACTTTCCTTTTGCATGTGAGTTTCCAGATCAGGAAGGTAACATGTGATGTCCTGAAGGGTTAGACCTGGGAGATGATATGGTCATGTGCTGTCTCCTTTCAGGCGCAGTCCCAGGGATCCATCACCCTGAAAATCATCCCAGCCACCCAGGAGGAAGACCGCCTAAAGGACAGCAAGGTACGGGGGAGCTGAAGGCAAGGGAGTGGGCAAGGGAGGTGGTGGGTGTGGCACAACTCCAGCCCTGTCTTTGAAACAGTCACTCGGGAAGAGATCATCCATCTGGTCCTCGGATCAAGTGCTTGGTAGAGACCTGTAATTCAGTCACCAAGTGATTCATTTGTTTGTACCCCATCTCTTCTAAACAGGATTTGACGTAGCTTACTAATAAAAGACAAGATTCTTCTAATTGAAGTAGAAAAGCCAGGCCATGAAGAGGAGGAGAAGATACCAAATGTTCCGGCTTCAGGCCCAATTAAGTAACTGCCATTTGTTTAATTCCTGGTGGAGTCTACCTTTGGTGGGCACCTGCTCTGTGCTAAGCGCCCTGCCAGATGCTGGAGACCAGGATGACTAGTAGCTTAGAGGTTTCCTGGTTCAGTAGGGGAGGCTGGGGACCCAGTGTCTCCTTATTATGTGATAAGTGCTTCAGGAAAATTCTGTGCAGAGTTCTCAGTTCAGTCACTCAGTTGTGTTTTACTCTTTGTGACCCATGGACTGCAGCAGAGTTCTAGGCACTTTTTTTTTTCCCCTTCATTGGGTCTTCGTTGCTGCATGTGGGCTTTCTCTGGTTGTAGTGAGCAGGGGCTACTCTCTAGCTGTGTTTCACGAGCTTCTCATTGCAATGGCTTCTCTCGTTGCAGAGCACGGGGCTCTAGGGCTCAGCAGTTGTGGCACATGGGCTAGTTGCTCCGAGGCATATGGAATCTTCCCAGACCGGGGATCGAACCTGTGTCCCTGCATTGGCAGGTGGATTCTTAACCACTGGACCACCAGGGAAGTCCCTAGGCACTTTGGAAGGTGGCACATAATAGGAGGGTTGGCAGTGAGCCTAGAAGAAGAGGGAGAAGAGAAGGGCAGGCAGAAGGGTCTGCATAAGCAGGGGCTCACAAACATGGCAGAGAGGAGTGTGAGGTCCATGAGAAGGTACACTGTGTGGGGCTCCAGGAGGAGGGGGTGGTGTGCTGGTGAGGTGGGTTAAGGCTCTGTCTGAATGGCCTTGAATGCTTTGTTCAGAGTTTTGGCATAATCCCTGCTTAGATTTCAGAAGCCCACCCTGATGCAAGGATTCGAGGGCAAATTGTTTGTTTGGCAGTGACCCCAGGAAACACCAGAACAGGGTTGGGGAAGGGAAGGCAGCCAGTGCAACAAAGGGTGTCTTCTCAGCAAGTTACTCCCGCAGACAACCAGAGCTTAATCCTGCTTCAGAATTCGGGGTCCCCTGTAGACCATGCCTCCTCCATTCCTCCTAACAGCTGGGAGAGCTGGGGAGGGGGAGGATCTAGACACCAACTCTCACCAGGCTGTACCCCAGGGGTTAATTCCCAGCAGTTCCTCCCTGCTGGATTAGGGGAGAGCAGATCCCGGTGGCTGGAGGAAGTCATTAGGCAGTCAGGGTGGGGTGCACTGAAAAGGTAAGGCCCCTGGGGAATATGGGAAGGCACCCCACAGGCCAGGTAACAGCCTCAGAGGCAGTGAGAAGCTCCTCAAGGTATTTAGATTTTTGGTGTTCTTTGCTTGTTTGGTTCTGAGAGGGAAGCATGGAAATCACATTTGTGTTTTACAAAGCTCCCTAGAACTGTGAGTGGAGGAGGGTGGAGATGGGGTCCAGGGCACCTGGTAGGAGTCTAAAAGTTAGGAATTTGTTATGAGGTCCCTGTCCTCATAATATTAATATATGGCCAGAAAATTCATACTATTGTCTAACTGGTAGGAGTCGTAAAAGCCCAGATGAGAGATTGTTAAGCCCTGAGCTGAAATGGTGGTAGGAGGATGGAAGAGGCATTACTCTGACTTCCCAGTAAACTTGGATCTGAACTTTCTGGCAGCCAAGGCAAAAAGGAGAACATAATGAATTACATACTTCTCATGGAAGATGGAAGGAAGCATGCTGATTTTTCAAGAAAACTAATTTTCCGCCCCCATCTCCCAGGACCAGGAGCAGGAAAGATAGGGCATGAAAACACTTGGCATAGAGTAGGTGTCAATAAATAATTTGATGAGTGGCAATTAATAGCAGACAATGTCTGACAGTTTTTTTTTTACGCAAATGAAGAAATCATCTTCATATGACGATTTCTTATTTGCACCTTCAGTTGAATCCCAGGGCACACATAATACCTGATGGAAGGTTGTTCTTCCTGGGACAAGCTGGTATGGTCTCCATATGCAGCTTCTGCAGGTTCTAACTTGATACAGGGAGAGGATTTGGTTTTCCTGGAGGACAAAATGGGTAGCTTCTCTCTTAGTCCATCCTTTCTGAATATTTTTCTTTTAGCTAGATCCTTGGTCAGGGCTGGCTTTCTTTTGAGTGCCTGGGAGCCTGGTGACATGTATGGCTAAATGAGGGTCCCTGTCCTCATAATATTAATATATGGCCAGAAAATTCATACTATTGTCTAACTGAATCTCTTTTGCTTGGCACCTAAGGGATTTGGATTTGTCTAAGGAAAACCTCTGGCCTTTTTTTTCCCCCCTATTTTGCTGTTAAAGCAATTGGGCCATAATGATTTGGAAGTGGAATAAATAAATCCATGCCACTAAATTATAGAAGAAAATGAAGAAATGGGACCCAATGCTGTCCCCATCCTGTTCTCTAGAGGGATGGCTTCTGGGTAAAGAAGAGAGCTAGGGATTGGCCAGGTATGTGACTAATGAGGTAGGACTGAGCTGTCAAAGACATGACTGTCAATTACCCACTGAAAAGTGATGATGAAGAATCAGTAACAGTAATTTCATTGGTATTTGTGTTCTTATCAAAACATCTAGATTACTTATTTAACAGATGGCTGCTGACATCATTAGGGGCAGTTAGCATATCAGAAATAACATTTGAGTTAGAAATTGTGCTCGCCTTTGCTTTTTTGCTCCCAAGCCTAATGGTTGCTTTGTGTAGGCTGAGAGGCTATTGTAAGGACAGCAGGCCAGGTTAATAAGGAGATGTTTAGGTTGGGAAGGGAAAGCTGTTTCTTTTTAAATAGCTTAGCAAGTTGATATTTTTTAAAGCACTTATTTATTTGACTGCACCGGGTCCCAACTGCAGCAATCGGGATCCTCCTTCGTCTCTGCAACCTCATTCAGGAACTTAGTTGTGGCAGGTGAACTCTTAGTTGCAGCGTGGAGGATCTAGTTCCCCGACCAGGGATCGAACCCGGGCCCCTTGCATTTCAGAGGGTGGAGTCTTAACTACTTTACCACCAGGGAAATCCCCATTTTTTTTTGATTCTTGATGGATTTCCCGAGTGGGATATTAAAAATGATTGAACAACAGTAAGAAAATAGGTGTGGTGGGTTTCTCATTAGCCTTCTATTTTTGACACTGCTTGTTCTTCCTAATTGTGAGCAGCCTCCTTCGGCCTTCCATGTGGCATAGGCATGTCAGTGCCTTCAGGCTGTCTCACCTAGCTCCTCCCCTGCAGGTGTTCATGCGGGCCCTCTTCCACTACAACCCTCGGGAGGACCGGGCCATTCCCTGCCAGGAGGCAGGCCTGCCCTTCCAGCGCAGGCAGGTCCTGGAGGTGGTGAGTCAGGATGACCCCACGTGGTGGCAGGCCAAACGAGTGGGGGACACCAACCTTCGAGCTGGCCTCATCCCTTCCAAGCAGTTCCAGGAAAGGTGGGTCTGGGGCGTGTTGTAAGGGGGTGTGGTTCTAGAGTGGCCGGAGGCATAAGTACATGGCACAGCCCCAAATCTCTGCTAGCAAACCCCGAGGTGGGGGTGCCCACAAGGTGTCCTTCTGTAAGCAAAGTACCAATGGGCTTGTGTTGGCTCTTCTCTCATCATCGGTAGTGATGTGTGTTTGAGATTTTGGTCAGTGTATATAAATCTGTACTATTAAATTAATATATATTTTATAATGCCTACTAGGGCAAGTTGAAAAATAAAATATAAAAATACAGGAGAGGAGGGTAAGGAAAAGAAAATCACCCAGTCTCACCACTATCTAAACAGCATAATTTATTTCCTTCCTGTGCCTGTTATGTGAGTGGTGCATACAGAATTTGAGGTCTTGACTTTTCTTTTTTTTGGTAACTTAACATTTTGACGTGAGCATTTCCAGCATTACTATAATAGTATTTATTTATTAATAATAGTATAATTAATAGTATTTATTCTATACTGTTAATTAATAGTGAAGAGTGTGAAAGTCGCTCAGTGGTATCCGACTCTTTGCGACCCCATGGACTATATAGCCGGCCAGGTTCCTCTGTCCATGAAATTTTCCAGGCCAGAATACTGGAGTGGGTAGCCGTTGCCTTGTCCAGGGGATCTTCCCAACCCAGGGATCAAACCCAGGTCTCCCACATTGCAGGTGGATTCTTTACCATCTGAGCCACCAGGGAAGCCCAATTAATCGCAATATAATATTAATTAATGGTAATATAATATTTCATCAGGAGATGTACTATTTATTCACAGGCAGCAACTATGGTTTCTGCCCTGCAGGAGCTGACAGTTTAGCTGAAAAGTCACACGTGGTTCAGACGAACACTTCATATAAAATGTGATGGGTGTGAGGAGGATACCAGGTCTTAGCAGGAGGACTGGCCCTAGTCTGGGCCAGCATGGAAGGCTTCATGGAAGAAAGGTCATACCTCAAGTGACTTCTCTTCTTCCCTATGGCTGTATGTTGAAGCTTTCTTCAATGTTTCACTGCTACAAGGCTGTAATAATTATCTTGCACATAGTCTGGTCCTCTTATTTCAAATTGATCCTTAGGCTGGATTTCCAAAAGTGTAAACCCTGGGTCAGAGGGTGTGGCCTTACACCTGCAATGCCTCTCCTGAGATTTGTAGCCCTCTTCCATTGTGGGGGTGTGGAATGACGCTGTATCTACAAACCTCGGGGTTCATCCATTTCAGTGGCTCTCCTGGTGTGGTCCCCAGGTGTATTAGCGTCCCCTAGGAATTTGTTAGAAAAGTCAGTCCCTGCCTGGGCCCTGCCCCAGACCTGCTAAATCAGAGACCCCAGGGCCAGAGCCTGAGCTCTACGTTCTAACAGGTGATTCTGAGGGGTTGGCGTTTGAAGACTGCTGCTCTGTTTCCTTGGGGCAGCCTCAGACCCATCTGCATCCTTGGCTTCACAGGTTGTGGGGGAAGGCACTCTAGCTGCATTTAATTGTGGAAATCTAGACACCTCCAGGAGCCCTGGGTGTCAGCTCAGAGATGAGGCTTTGGAAGCTGCTTCTCCACTGAAGGCCACATTGAATAAAGTGCCAAGCTGAGCTCTCCACTGGGCTGGGGAGAGGGTGGTTAGGGCATTAAATTAGAGTCACTTTCACCCTTGACTTCTCCTAAGAGTCGTTCTGCTGTTTTTCGGCTTCCTCAGAGGTGGGGAGGCCGGGTGACTGTGGAGAAGGGGCTTCCTTTCCTTGAAAATCAGCTTTGGGAACGTAACAACCAGCCGCTGACCATGAACACTGGGCTCTGCCCCCTCTGTGTGAGAATGACCATCTTAGGCTGGGCAAGCATCTCGCAGAGCAGGAAGCTTAGTTTTTTCCTCACAGACCTGTGAGCACCTGTGCAAATGTCCCTCTGCACTGGAACTCGGTGTGAAGCCAGGAGGCCCTTGGAGTGCCAGGCTGTACCCCACTGTGGGATCCAGGCCTTGGTTTCCCTGAATGTTCCAGAATGTTTCCTCTGACTGGTTCTCTCATCCAGCTCATTGGCTTGCCCATCCCCTTTTGTCCCCATAGGCGACTCAACTACCGGAGAGCCACAGGCACCCTGCCGAGTCCCCAGAGCCTCAAGAAGCCCCCCTGTGAGTAGTCTGGCAGGATGGCACTTCAGGGAAGCAGTTCAGGGAGGAGCTGGGGTTAGGACCCTAGGACCCTGGGACGTTATGTGGGGAAGAAGCAAGCGCTGGGCTGGAGCGGGTACTCCTGTCTGAGCTCTCAGGCCTCCTGAGGGAGGAGGGGCTGGGGAGAGGGGTGAGGAGCAGAAATAGAGGTAGGTGGCGGGGAGCTATTCCTCGGAGAGGAGCTACTATATTGGGGGCCCATAGATAACACTGCAGGGCATGGTGATGCTGCTTCCAGAATCGTGTGCAGACTGTAGGTGTGTGTTGTGTCGTGTTTGTGAGAGGCTCCACGGCTTTCCCTAGATCCCCAAGGGGCCCCCTGACCCTGACAACGTAAGAACCACTGACGCTGGAAGGGGTTGGAGATGGCTGTGAGTGATCTCACCCTCTGTGTTAGCAGCCAGATTTGATAAATAAAAGAAAAGGACTCCCAGTTAAATTCAAATTTCAGATAAACAATGAATCGGTTTTTAATATAAGTATATCCCATGCAATATTTGGGACATTCTCATGTAAACACTGCTACATTTAAAATGGTTAACCAACAAGGACCCATTATATAGCACATGGAACTCTGCTTAAGGTTATGTGGCAGCCTGGATGCGGTGGGGGAGAGTTTGGGGGAGAACGGCTACATGTGTATGTATGGCTGAGTCCCTTCGCTGTTTACCTGAAACTACTACAACATTGTTAATCGGCTAGACCCCAAAACAAAATAAAAACTTTAAAGCTTGGAAAAAGAAATAAAGTAGTTTGGGAGATACTTATAGTAAGGAATTATTTATTGTTTATCTGAAACTCACATTTAACTTAGTGTCTTGAATTTTACCTGGGAATTTTACTCTGTGCAGCCCTTGCCTTTTACAAAACACTTTCACTTACCTTCTTGCCTTGTACTCATCACAACAGCTCTGGTTCGTAGTGGAGTCAGGGTCTTCCTTTTTTCCATGATAGTTAAACAGAGGCTCATGAGGTCAAGGAAGTGGGGTTGGGAACAGGGTTCCAGAGCCCCCAGGTTAGAGCCCCTGGTGGTGAAGAAACGTCAGGGGATGGCCTCTCTAGCGGGGGGTCGAGAGGGCCTTGGAACCAAGTTGGGGAGTTAGAAGCACACCAGGTGACTGGAGCGCAGCTGGCCGGCCGCCCTGCTCCGTGCCCTGCCATCATCTGCATCTGTGTCTGCCCAGGCGAGTCTCAAACCCCAGAAAAGCGGGAGAGGCCCCGGCCCGCCGCAGACACCCTTCAGCGAGCTGCTCCCGGGGCCGTGTGGCTGCCTTTCCAGACTTGCCCTCAAGCCGGAGGGGCTGCTGAGTACGTTGGCCCTGAGGCCGCTTACTTAAGCCAGTAATGAGCGGGCTTTCTTTGGGCCGCTAATGAGACACACACAGGGAAACTAATTAGAGCAAGTCTTGGTTTAATAATGCACCGCAGCTCAGATCACAGGTTTGTTGGAGGAGAGAAAGAGGGGACAGATGGAGGGCTCCTGAGGACCCGAGGCTGTGGCTGCCTCTCGGTGGTGGGGCCTCCCGGTTCCCCTCTGCTAACGCTGCTCCATCTGTCTTTTGTGCAAACCGCAGATGATGAGCCCTGTGACAAAGGTAGGCCTGGTATTTGTCCCCTGTGCGCATGGACAAGGTCCCTTTTCTGTAGACTGTCTGAACAAGCCCCTTCACCCACTCCTCCTGGGGGGCGGTGCCCCTCAGGCACCCCTCCTGGCACCTCTCTCCCGGCTCTGCCAGGACACAGACCCAGCCCTCCCCGGATTCTGGCTGGGCTGGTCACGTGACCTGCCTGGGCCGTGGGCAGGAGACAGGAGGGCAGGGCAGGGCGAGTGTATCTCCCCTCCCTATCCTCACAGGCCCTAACTCAGAGGGGCTGGAATGGGGCCTGCTGACCCCAAACCCTACCAGGTCTGGAAGGGCTGTTTGTGGCCTAAGCATGAAGCACTGGGTGAAACAGAGGAATTTGTTTACCTAGGGCTGACTGAAACATGGCATTTGTCCCAAACCCCTCTGAGACTCCATCCCAGAGGGTCCTGCCTGGCTCCCCGTGGCCAGGTACCTCTGGGCTGGGGCGTGTGTCCAGCCTGGCTCACCGGCCTCCCTCTCTCTGCTTGGTTCCCAGAGACCTGTGACTGTGAGGGGTATTTCAAAGGACACTACGTGGGTAAGTAATGGGAGCTCTCCTCCGCCCCTGCCTTAACACCCCTCCCACACCCATGCATAACCTAGCCTATCGCGGGCTCTTGAGTCAGGGAGAGGTGACTGAGACCCAGGAACCCCTCAAGAGCAGCTGAGTCTGTGGGACCTACATTTCCCTTCAGTCTCTGTTAGCCAGAGGCCAAGCTGAGCCTGCCCTGGCCCCGGGGTCCCCAGCCTGCCCCCAACTTTCATCCAGCCACTGGGAGCAGCGCCCTGGACAAGGACCCCTACCTTAGTACCAATTTTATTACCATAACCCCAATTGTAGTTTATTCAGTGTTTCTTCCGCCCCCATACAGCAGTGGCGCCTTTTATCAGTCTCCGAAGTACCTTTGCTTCTTTTATTTTGATAAATCTTTTCAAAGGCCTTTCATTCAGGAGTAATTTCAAGCTTACTGAAAAGCTGTGAGAATTGTACAAAGAACTCCCATATACTCTACACCTTGGTTCACCAGATATTAAAGTGACAAAGGTAGGCCTGGTATTTGTCCCCTGTGCGCATGGACAAGGTCCCTTTTCTGTAGACTGTCTGAACAAGCCCCTTCACCCACTCCTCCTGGGGGGCGGTGCCCCTCAGGCACCCCTCCTGGCACCTCTCTCCCGGCTCTGCCAGGACACAGACCCAGCCCTCCCCGGATTCTGGCTGGGCTGGTCACGTGACCTGCCTGGGCCGTGGGCAGGAGACAGGAGGGCAGGGCAGGGCGAGTGTATCTCCCCTCCCTATCCTCACAGGCCCTAACTCAGAGGGGCTGGAATGGGGCCTGCTGACCCCAAACCCTACCAGGTCTGGAAGGGCTGTTTGTGGCCTAAGCATGAAGCACTGGGTGAAACAGAGGAATTTGTTTACCTAGGGCTGACTGAAACATGGCATTTGTCCCAAACCCCTCTGAGACTCCATCCCAGAGGGTCCTGCCTGGCTCCCCGTGGCCAGGTACCTCTGGGCTGGGGCGTGTGTCCAGCCTGGCTCACCGGCCTCCCTCTCTCTGCTTGGTTCCCAGAGACCTGTGACTGTGAGGGGTATTTCAAAGGACACTACGTGGGTAAGTAATGGGAGCTCTCCTCCGCCCCTGCCTTAACACCCCTCCCACACCCATGCATAACCTAGCCTATCGCGGGCTCTTGAGTCAGGGAGAGGTGACTGAGACCCAGGAACCCCTCAAGAGCAGCTGAGTCTGTGGGACCTACATTTCCCTTCAGTCTCTGTTAGCCAGAGGCCAAGCTGAGCCTGCCCTGGCCCCGGGGTCCCCAGCCTGCCCCCAACTTTCATCCAGCCACTGGGAGCAGCGCCCTGGACAAGGACCCCTACCTTAGTACCAATTTTATTACTATAACCCCAATTGTAGTTTATTCAGTGTTTCTTCCGCCCCCATACAGCAGTGGCGCCTTTTATCAGTCTCCGAAGTACCTTTGCTTCTTTTATTTTGATAAATCTTTTCAAAGGCCTTTCATTCAGGAGTAATTTCAAGCTTACTGAAAAGCTGTGAGAATTGTACAAAGAACTCCCATATACTCTACACCTTGGTTCACCAGATATTAACACTTTGCCGTATTATCTCTATCATTCTTTTTTTCTGCATATACACATTTTTAAGACTATTAAGTCTTTTTTTTTTTTTTTAAGAGTATTTATTTTTGGCTGCCCCGGGTCTTCATTGCTACACACAGGTTTTCTCTAGTTGCGGCAAGCAGAGGCTACTCTCTGGTTGTGGTGTGAGGGCTTTTCATTGCAGTGGCTTATCCTGTTGTGGAGCATAGACTCTAGGTGCATGGGCTTCAGTAATTGTGGTGCATGGGCTTAGCTGCCCTGAGGCATATAGGATCTTCCCGGACCAGGGACTGAACCCATGTCCCCTGCCTTGGCAGGCAGATTCTTAACCACTGCACCATCAAGGAAGTCCCGCATATACACATTTAATCCTCCACCCTGAGTCATGTGAGAGCTAGTTGCGGCCATCATATCCCTTCACCCCTAAATAGCTCAGCATGTGTTCTCTAAGGACAAGGACATTTTCTTATAATCCAGGGCTATTATCAATTCTGGGAATTTCTTTTGAATTTTATTATTTTTTTAAAATGTATGCTGTTCATATCAACATTTTCGCCATTGTCCCAGTAATGTCCTTTAGAGCATTTCCCCTGACCCAGGATCCAATCTAGGAGCACCTACTGCTTTTGTAGATTTATGTCTCCTTTCATGGATAGGGGAACTGAGGCTCAGAGAGGTGATGACTTGCCTGAGATCAGTCACATGCCAAGTAAGACAGTAGCCTTGAACCCTAATTTTGGGTGCCAAGTGGTCCCCCTTTCATCATATTACTGTGCATCCTGCAGCAGGAGGTGGTTGGGAGAGGCCAGTGGGTCTCAGTCACACCTCCAGGTCTGACCAGGTAGAGAAAGTCTATAGGGAGATGCTGGGACAAATACCACGCTGTCCCCCTGCCCTTCTCTCCAAGCTGGTCTTCGGAGGAGCTTCCGGCTGGGCCGCAGAGAGAGACTGGGAAGCCCACAGGAAGGAAAGACGTCTGCAGTAGCTGAGTCTCTGGAGCTGCCAACTTACGAGGAGGTGACCAGGTACCAGCACCAGCCTGGCGAGCGGCCCCGCCTGGTGGTTCTGATTGGTAGGTGACATCTCCAGAGAATGGGCTGGTTTCCTCCCTGGCGGGGAAGGGAGGGAGCCCAGCTGGAACCTGGCAGCCTTCCTCTTGTTTCTCAGGGTCTCTGGGAGCCCGACTACACGAGCTGAAGCAGAAGGTGGTGGCAGAGAACCCTCAGCACTTTGGTGTTGCCATTCCACGTAAGAGGGTCCGAGTGTGTGTGTTTGTGTGTATGTGCATGCATGCACGTGTGTGCACACAAAGATTTCTTGCGGCCTTGACTCCAGCAGCAGTGACTTTTATGCTGGGTTTTGAAGAGTAAATAGGAGTTTTCCAGGCAGAGAAGGACGAGTTCTCTATATCAAGAGAACAAATGCAAAGGTTTGAAGGTGTGACCCAGAGTAGCAGTGTGAGAGAATGAGGAGCTTAGTGTGGGTGATTGGTGGGGTATTAGGGTCTCATATACTCATCTAAGGTGTTTGGAATGTAATCAGTGAGTGAATAAAAGTATTAACACAAGCACATGGTCACAAGTGACCCTAGCAGCTTTGCCAGAGGTTGGACAAAGAGGTCACACATTAAAGTGCAGAGCATTGCCTGGGTTGCTGCCCTCTGAGATCCCTTCTTTTCTTTCAGAATGCTCTGGAAAAAGCTGTGTACTGCTTTGAGTGTGTTCCTTGTTCTATGGGGAATCTGATTTTCCCCAGAGGTGTGCACCTTGATTCTATTATGGAAATCAGAGGGAAAACACTATGTGCTTTAAAACTGTGTAAGAGCCAGCTGTGCAGAAACATCCAGTCCATAAGGGGACTGTCTGTCTTCATGTCTCCTTTCCTCTCAAAATGAGAAATAATTGAATAAAGAGTTAAAAGCATACAGCAGGGTCATCTGAGTTTTTGGCTCTTTGGCTCTCAAAAAGAAAAACAATTAGGAGGGACTTCCCTGATGCTCCAGTGGCTATGCATGGGGCTGGGTTCGATCCCTGGTCAGGGAACTAGATCCCATGTGCTGCAACTGAGAATTTGCACGCTGAAGTGAAGATAGAAGATCCTGTGTGCCACAACTAAGACCTGGTGCAGCCAAATAAATAAAATATTTTTTAAAAGAGGAACAAACGGGAAATTAAAACTTAGAGGACTAGGAATTCCTTTAGCAATTCTTTAAAACCTGCAGCATCAGTGAGGCAGTTTTGCTGAGTGGTTAGGGACATACGCTTGGCCTGAGACAGTGTGTTCAGCCTGGCTTTGCTCCCTGCCTTGGGACCTCAGAATGGGGCTTAACCTCTGCACCTCTCAGTTTCCTCACCTGCAAAACTGGGGCCTCCTTTTGCCTACATCACAGAGCTGTGCAAATCAATGGCATACCTGCACACAGGGACCCTTGATGAAGGGAAGTGGGTGTTTGTACACAAATCAGCGATGAACCTCTAAAAGGAACGAGAGCACAGCCTCACTGTGACATGACATCTCTGCCCAGTGGTCCTTCTGTCTTCCACAGATACCACCAGGCCCCGGAAGAGCCATGAGAAGGAAGGAGTAGAGTATCACTTTGTCTCTAAGCAAACATTTGAGGCCGACTTGCATCACAACAAGTATGTCATCTTGATGGGCCAGTGGGGCCTCCGTGCAGCCGTGTGTCTCTTCATCTGGCCAATCTTCCACTTGACCTCCTGGGAAGGCTTCCCGGAAAAGGCAGAGAAAGTGGGGCGGGGGTGGGAGGGGTTGGTAACCATGGTGGGCCATTGATAGCTCAGTTGGTAAAGAATCCACCTGCAGTGCAGGAGACCCTGGTTTGATTCCTGGGTCAGGAAGATCTGCTGGAGAAGGGATAGGCTACCCACTCCAGTATTCTTGGGATTCCCTTGTGGCTCAGCTGGTAAAGAATCTGCCTGCAATCCCTGGGTTGGGAAGATCTCCTGGAGAAGGGAAAGGCTACCCACTCCAGTATTCTGGCCTGGAGAATTCCATGGACTGTATAGTCCATAGGCTCGCAAAGAGTCAGACAAGTCTGGGCGACTTTCATGTCACATTTACCTTCGGTGCGAACTCAAGCGAGCTCGGGAGCCGAAAGCCTTTTTTTTCCCCTCTGGTGGTTGGTGTTCTAGGTTCCTGGAGCATGGTGAATATAAGGAAAACCTCTACGGAACCAGCCTGGAAGCCATTCGGGTTGTGATGGCCAAAAACAAAGTTTGTTTGGTGGACGTGGAGCCAGATGTGAGTTCCTGGGGCCAGTTAGAGATTTCCCATTAATGGAATTTGTAAACTAGGGGGCTATACATTTTACAGAACATTCAACCTCAGTGCAAGGGCTTTTTATTCCAGAGCGGTGAATGTTAATATCTCTTTGGGTCTCCTTGGAACTTTCCTTGGATCCAGTGGTTAAGACTCCGTGCTTCACTGCAGGGGGTGCAGGTGTGATCCCTGATTGGGGAGCTAAGATCCTGCATGCCACGTGGTGCAACCAAGCAAACAAACCCCAAACATCTCCTTGGGTATCCCTTTGACTAATGAAAGCTTTTGTACCCCAAAATGTGCACCTCTGTGCAGAAACTCCCTTAATCGAAGGGACCCTCTTGGTGGCCCACAGACTTGGGATAGACTGCATGCAGTAAATCATGCAGCAGATGATGGCACCAGCTGGTCCATTAGATGTGACAGTCAGGGTTGTTGTTTAGTGTGAAGTCATGTCCGGCTCTTTGTGACCCCGTGGATTGTAGCCTGCCAGGCTCTTCTGGACAGTCAGTTAGATATAAATGCACCAGTGAAAGCTGGGCCACCCCCTTCCCAGCTAGGACAAGTGAAGTCAGTGGCTTAGAGGACCACTGAGGGAGGCAGTCAGGAGAGCAGTTTGAAAGGGAAAAAGGGCAGACTTGACCTTGCGAAGTGTTTCAGAAACATTTCCAGTCCCGCATACCCCGCAGGGGCCTAACCATCTTTTTCACCTTGTCTTTGAGAAAAACTTCTAAGCTTTGAACTCAGTCTGGGCATTTTTCCCCCTGTGTGGAAACAGAGTTCTGATTTTATCACATGAACTGTTATTTTACAGAGCTAGCCTTGAAACAGATTCCCTAAAGCACCTTATGTCCAGAAAGGAAAATCCTCACTAATTTGGACTTCCTGGGAGTTGGTAGTTGAAATTAAGAGTCTGAATTTCAAAAATTTTTTGAGAAGTGATTTTATGATTTGGGTGGGGGAATGCAAACTGTATACATAGCAGTTTAATATCAGTGTGTCCGAATAGAGGCCCTCACACCATAATAAAATGAGCTAATTAACAGGACAATTTACATATGGAAAACCTTTTAAAGTCTTTACAGTTTACTTCAAGGGATCTCTTAGTCTCTTCATTTGCTTAACAAACTTTTTCTTCTTTGAATATCATAAGGAGGCGGCCTGTGTGATAGCACAAATTTTGCATTAGTCCAAATTGATGACGTCTGACTAGATAGATACATACATTGAATCCTGCTGGTTTTTCCTTCAGGAGTAGGCAGCAAAGAAGGGTGTATGAAGGCTAATTAGAGCTTGGGAGAGGGTGGGCAGAGCTAAGAGAGATGGCAGCTCTCGGAACTGAGGCTTTGGAACCTCTGTTCTCAGCGAGTGAGCCTCCAGGGCCCAGCTGAGCCCAGTGTCTTAGTGAAGAGTGGAAAAATGAGCGGGTGGTCTGCGTGATTGAAGTCAGTTGTCATATGACCATATAGTCAGGACCTTGGGGTGATGTGTTGAAGCACACCGTTATTGAGCATTCGAGAAATACATTTCACAATAAAATATTCTCGAAGTATATAACATTCCTGAACTTTCTTTTACAGGCACTGCAACAACTGAGGACCTCAGAGTTTAAACCCTATGTTATATTTGTAAAACCTGCAGTTCAGGAAAAAAGGAAGACGCCACCCATGTCTCCAGCTTGTGAGGATGCAGCAGCCCCACTTGTAAGTTTTCAAGTTGATCATTTCATCTCCCAAGGCCTAAAAGGGCCTGTTACAGCTGCATGTGGGCAGACGTACCTTCTGCATGAGACCATCTTTCCATTTTTGCCTGTTGCCCGGACTCAGATGTCATGTGATGATTGGAAGGCTTAAGTTGGGGCAGCTGGAAGCACCACCTGATTCACACAGGGGCAGCTTAACCAGGGTTTCCCACCCTCCACCCTTTCACATGAGCATCCTCTCAGAAAATACCTCTTTCAGGCACCTGATCTGAGTGTGACAAACCACAATAATTTGTTGAACTCCTAAGTCAAACCCGAATAATTTTTAATTGAAACACCAACTTCAGGTCCAGAAAGCTAATCCAAGATGGAGGCAAGGGGCAGCAGAGGGAGTCTTCCCTACATGCTGCTCAGGGCTGAGGCTCTCTTGCTGAAGCCGCAGGTGGTTGGGTTCCACCTTGACAGGTCAGGAAAAGGGTTCAAGGGACTGACGGCTGCAAAACAAATGTCACACGTTTTACTCCATTACAGATTTACTTGAGTTCTTTCAAGAGACAGATATTTATTAGGAAGATAGAGGGATTTAGGGGCCAAAAAAAAAGTCCCTTCTATAATTTCTCGAATAGATACATGCTTCCAGGATGAACCGTGAGGGTGCCCAGGGAGAGGAAACTCCAGAAATGGTGGACGGGTCTATAGGATGTGTGTGTGTGAGGGGTTGGGAGAAGTAGGATGTTAGCTCCAAGGGCAGCAGTGGGATGCTGCAGGGTGCTTTTGAGTAGGAGAGGAGCCCTGCAAGATACCATAAAAAATTGGGAAGCTTGGCCCAATTTAATCTATTGGGTTGACAAAATAGTTTGTTTGGGTTTTTCCATAAGATGTTATGGAAAAATCTGAATGAACTTTTGGGCCAACTCAATAGTTTTTTTTTTTTTTTCCCTCCTAGGGGGTTAGAAGTAAGGAGAAGAAATCATCTCAGCCTTCCTGTAGGTCTCTACTGTCTTTGCAGTAGCAGGCAGAAACTGTTTCCTAGCCCTTTAAAACATATTTTCTGAAAGCACAGACACTGTCGCTAAAGAAGGAATCTGGTTTTGATTGGTGACAGAAGAGGAGGAGGGAATATTCTGGAATGTCCTTTTAGGGGGAGACAGCTCACCCCCTTCCATGACAGAATAAAAACACTGAGCCCTAGAAGCGGAGGAGAGAAGGCAACAGAGGATTGGAAAGGGATAGAAAGCGAGGTGGTGAATGCTGGTGATAAATTTCACTTTGCAGTTTTACTTAAGAGTGGATCCTGCCACTTTCCTGTCTTCCAAAACCCAAGTTCATTGTCAGTGAACTACCTGCTTGGAATTTGACTTACTAGAGGTATTTCTGAATGAAGATGCAGACACTTGCATAGTTTGGGGGAACGGAGGGCTCATCGGTTGTCTATGCTTTAGTGTTAGGCGTCAGGAAAGCAATCTGATAGAAGTCAGGTATCCTAAGGAACTGGGGCATTGGGTCAGGATTGCCCCAGACTTTCTTAAATAACTCTCCTTTGTCTACTATGCAAGTGGTTGGCTCTGGTTTGAGGAAACGAAAAGAAGAACTGAGTTCTACAGGGTGAATTAAGGTATCCTCTGAGGGCATTCAAATTACTTCTTTTCCTTTTTACCCTCATTGATTCCAGAAATGCTTGCTTGGCTTTTGTATAGTGAATACTATTTATGGTTCTTTCCTGTAATTATTTTAACCAAATTGCCATGTACCATAATTGTACTATATTGGAAATACCTTCAGACAGGAAGTGTGATAGTGACATACATATACACACAGATAGACTCAGCATCTACCCAAAGCACTTCATATCAGCTAACAGGTCCTCAGTAGATACCTTTTGAATGACTGAACAGTGATTATGGCTACAATTCATGAACTTTTCCTTCTTGGACGTTGGACAGGCTAGCATCACTACGCCCTTGTGTACCCAGTTGGTTCTTGTGTACCCAGTTGGTTATTCAAGGGCCATATTCATGCACTTATTGCCTAAAAATTAGAGATTGCAACACTGCCCAAGACAAAGGTTGTAGGTCCATTACTTGTCAGGGGGATAACTATTCCGTAATTACCCCTTTTCCTTGCAGGATGAGGAGCAGCAAGAGATGGCCGCCTCTGCCTCCTTCATAGACCAGCATTACGGGCACCTGGTGGATGCTGTACTGGTAAAGGAGGACCTCCAGAGTGCGTACAGCCAGCTCAGAGCGCTCTTAGAGAGGCTGAGCAAGGACACTCACTGGGTGCCTATTAGTTGGGTCAGGTAACTGTATCCTAGAACATCCAGGTTGGAGGGGACCTGGAAGACCACCTGGCCCAGCCTACCCCATGCTACCATCAAGGAATCTCAAGTGAGAGGGGCAGAATTTTCCATAAACTCCATCCTCAAGAAGAGTCTCTGTGGGAAATCTTGTTTGTCATTGGTTTTTTGTCCATTGCTTTTCACTGCACTCCTTTGGAGCAGAAAACATGAGTCAAAAGGGGGTATATATCACAATATAACACATGTCATTCATTAAAGTATCACAGGCAAGTTAACCCTGATTTTCTGTACCAAAGTTGAGTAGCCACTGTCTTTTGGCGGGAGAGGTGGTGGTGAATGTATGCAGTACCAATTTGCAGAGGTAATTTAAGCTTTATAAACAGACTGACACCATTTATTGGGCTTTGTCCAAAGTTGAGTTGTTTTACCCAAGAGGACTTAACATGCAATTGAAGTCCGCCTGTCTTCAGGCACTAAAATGTTGATCTTTTTAAAGGTTTTGAAAGTTTGTGTTTGCCTGGCAACGGAAAATATGGTTCTCTGACCTCTTGAATAGTGAGCATTCACAAACTTTTTTGACAGACTAAGGTATGCTTCCCTGTCACCATGAGTTACTGTACTATTCTATGGTATGGTGGTGTTTTCAGGGACTCTTGTGGAATGTAAGGCTGCTTGTGCCTTTTCTATATATCCTCAGACTCCAAAAATTTACCCTTGCTTGCTTTGATTTATTCTGTTCTGTCACTTGTCTGTCTTGTTACTGACAGTTGCCCTGGTTCTCACCTGTCCCTTCCTTCAGATTATAGGAGCTCCTGACATGCTAGGTCATGGAAAAACAGATGATCCCCACACCTCCACCCCCCACCCGCATCAAATCTATGTCTAAACCGCAATAAATCAGTCCTAACCGTCAAAATCTAAGTATATAGACTCTGAGTGTGGGCCTTATGGGTTGTCTCTGAGCAAAAGTGTTTAATATCACAACACATTTGTGATACATCTTAGCTTCAGAGAATTGTATTTCTTTTTAATAGCCAATGTATATAAACCTTTACTCTGTGCCAGGAGTCTACGCTAAGGCCTTTACCTACATGACTTTGACAAATGCACCAAGCCTGTGATGTAGTGTTCTTTTCCTTTTGGCCACACAGCATGGCTTGTGGGATCTTAGTTCCCCAACCAGGGATTGAACCGGTACCGTTGTCAGTGAGAGTCCTAACCACTGGACTGCCAGGGAATTCCTTGATGTAGGATTCTTATCATCCCTATTATACAAATGAGAAAAACAAGGCTAAGAAAGTTTAAATAATGTGTTCAAGTTCACACAGCTTTATAAAAATGGCAGAATCATAATATTAGAGTCCAACTCTAATATCAGTGATAGTCATTAACCACTATACTGCCTCTCTTTTGTGGCCCCATAACTGAGGCTGCCTGTTAAGCCATTGACTTAGAAGTGAGGAATGTGCTCTCAGCTGGAATTTACAATAATATGCAGTACGGCTGCAACTTCTAAGACTTGAAAGAGGCTGCTTGCAGCTCTTGAAAGAGCTCTTCCTCATGAGAAAAAAAGGAGGCGAGGTAAAATGCAAAGCACCAGGGAGAAGAGCTGCTGCCTGTTTAGAAATTTCCATTTTGCCTTCTTACACAAGGATACCTTTTCCACTTTCTATTGGGTTGGCCAAAATGTTGGTTCAGGTTTTTCCATTACAATGTTGCAGAAAAACCCAAACAAACTTTTTGGTCAACCCACATAGCTCATGAACCTGGTAGGTCCACGGAACAGGATCACATTCTTCAGACCTTTCTAGCAAAAGGATGAGGACCTCTTTGTATTTACAAAGTACTGGATTCTTACCAAGTTAAATTAGTCTTAGCTGTTCCACATAGAACCAGGTGGGGAAGGCAGCTGCTCTTTGAAGCTGAGTGGCACATACCAAGTTGTGTATATTATACAGGAGAAAGAAAAAAGTGAACGTGTTAGTCGCTTAGTCATGTCTGACACTTTGTGACCCCAGGGACTATAGCCCGCCAGGCTCCTCTGTCTATGGAATTCTCCAGGCAAGGGTAGCCATTCCCTTCTCCAGGGAATCTTCTGACCCAAGGATCAAACTTGAGTCTCCCACATCGCAGGCAGATTCTTTACCTCTGAGCCAGCAGGGAAGCCCCATTATAGAGGAGAGAAGGATTAAAATCAGCTCTCAGGCAAAAAACATGTAAGTCACAATTACTCTTGAAAAGTCCTCTAGGGTGGCCCCTTGGTGGAGATCCTAACCAACTCTTAGCAAGGTGCAACTGGGTGGGTTTTCCCCCATTGTAGGAGCGCAGTGGTTGAATAACAGATTTTTTTTTTTTTAATTTCAAACAACTCTTATTTTTAATATTTTCTTAATGATTTTCAGAGGACTATTTCATCTCTTCATCTTTCTCTTCATGTGCATTGTGAAGCAAGGCATTAAAATGTGATGCCTGCTTTATTTCCTGTCTAAGCAACCTCCTTACTCCGAAGGTAAACTGTGTTGACAGCTGCTTGGCTGCTACAAAATCTGTGAGAGTAGAATGGATAGGGCCCCAGAGACAGGTCATTCGTAAAGTGTTTCTGCTGTTCGTAAAAATAAAACTTAAAAAAAAAACAAAAACACAAACCTGTTTACAAATATATATTGGTGGAATATATATAAATTCAGTTCCTAGTCCCATTCTAGCCAATAGCACATATGTTCCGAGCCTCTGGGCAAAATTTTTGTGTGTTTGTCTTTCTGGGCCTCACACCAAGAAATCTACTTATTTTATACCTTTCAATATGTCCCTTTTCTCCCACTTGGGCCCTCAATGGCTGGTAAGGTTTCTGCTTGTGTCTCCAACCAGAGAGAATATGGTGAGCTCTGGAGGGCTTTTTTCTAGGTCAAGGATGTTAGACGGACAGGGCCAATAAGCTGCCACCACCCACACTTACACCCACGGCAGACATCACTAATTGATCATAGCACTCTCTTGCTGAATGTAGATATTGCTTTTGGATATCTGGTCTCAATTAAGCAGAACTGGCAAGTGAATTAATCTTGTTTGCCATCCTTGATCCAGCAATTTTAACCTTCTCTGTCATCCACTCCACTCCCTGCAGGAAGTGGATTTTTCAAAATTACAACCATCTGTCCTTCACAGACAATGCTTAGCTATGTTAAACACTGGCCGATTGTGCTTTTACCATTGAATACATACATGCTTTAAGACATGTGACTCATCACAGTTTTACATCCACTTATGCAGAGTTACACCATTTATGCCACCAGTCACAGGATCACGTGTCAAAAAAAAAAAGCATTTGTTGACTTTTTTATTAACTACTGACCAGCATATGCACAAAGCCCTCTTGAATCATATAGTTTAGAAACAATAAGCAGCATTTCTCTATCTGGTGGAGTCAATATGAATCTATTTTTTTTTTTCCTGTCCTCTGAATAGAGTCTCAAACCATTGCTTCCTTTAAAAGTCAGGCTTATGGTTTCAGAGCAAGATGATATAGAATCATTTTTTCCCTCCTCCTCAACTCTAAATCGGGCTTCCCTGGTAGCTCAGTTGGGTCTGAGACCCAACTGATTCCTGGGTCGGGTCGGGAAGATCTGCTGAAGAAAGGATAGGCTACCCACTCCAGTATTCTTGGGCTTCCCTGTGACTCAGCTGGTAAAGAATCTGCCTGCAATGCAGGAGACCTCGTTTCAGTTTCTAGGTTGGGAAGATCCCCTGGAGAAGGGAATGGCTACCCACTCCAGTGGGTAGAGAATTCCATGGACTGTATAGTCCATGCGGTCGCAAAGAGTTGGACATGTCTAAGCAACTTTCATTTTCACTTTCAACTCTAAATGGCTTCCCAAGTGGCACAGTGGTAAAGAACCCACTTGCCAATGCAGGAGACACAAGAGATGGGTCTGATCCCTGGGTTGGGAAGATCCCTTGAAGGAGGAAATGGCAACCCACTCCAGCATTCTTGCCTGGAAAATGCCATGGAAAGAGGAGTCTGGCATGCTACATTCCATGGGGTTGCAAAAAGTTGGACACTACAGAGCACACACATGTGTACACACCACCACCACAACTCCAAATACAACTTAAAATCTTAGAAATTTATTAAAAAGACAATGATAAAAGGACTCTGAAAGATGGAAAGAAAATGGGTTGAGTAGGGAAACTCAAGATTTGAGGAACAACAATGTGGTGACTTTCCTGGGCTTTCTTTTCATCTCCCACACCCAACTGAGATATGGAAAGGCCTACAACCCAGAACCACCAATAGCAGAGACAGGGAAGGAAAAAGAATGAAAAAAATGGAGGAAGGAAGGAAGAGAAAGAAGGGGGGAGTGAGGCAGGAAGAAAGAAAGAAAAGTTTGCTTTTTCTGCCAAAGGACAGGAAAGGGGAGGGAAAGAAGCCTGGAAGAGACCTAGGGAGCCCCAGCCCTAGCTCCACACCAGGGTACCAGCAGGTGGCCCAGTTCATTCATAGCAGAAGTGAAGCCTTATGTCTCCCTGCCTTCCACCCAGTGACAAAAGGAGACCCAGGCCCAGCAATGTCTGCCCACCCCTCTGCAGAAGGTAGCCCAGCAACACTGTGCAGCCCAGGGAAGCGCATTTGCACACTGCAGAAGACACCAGAAGGGACTGAGTGGGAGTCCTGGCAGTACCCAAAGAACAAGCAGACGAGAATAGCATTGCAAAGGCTCAGAAAACCATACTTCATTGAAAATAAGACACATAAAAGAAGCAGAAATTTATACCAACACCTAAACTGGACTACTATCTGGTATAATAGAAGATATAAATAGGATTAAGAGACCCCTAAGATAATCACCCAAATATCCAGGATATGAGATAGTAATGTGGTGAGGTATTACTCATCATAATACAAACCAAGAAAACCCCAATCTAAGTAAGAAAAAAAAAAAAAATCAGCCAATACCAGTATGATATGATTCAGATGTTGGAATTTATCTAATAAGAATTAAAAATAATTGCAATAAAAATGCTTTAACAATCAATAACAAATTCTCTCTAGAAAAAAATTTTAAAACAGATAATCTTACAAAGAAATAGAAATTATGAGAAATAACTATATGAAAATGATATAAACATAAAGTTATTGAAAAATTGAAAACGCAGATGGACTCAGTAGTAGAGTAGAAGTGACAGATCAAATCAGGGTACTTGAGGACAGATGAATAAAATTTATGCAATGTGAACAAATAACTGGAAAAAAGCATTACAGACAAAAGACTTAGCACTTATATCATCAGAGTCCCATAAGGAGAAAGTGTGGTGCCAGAAAGTACTCAAAGAAATAATAGCCCCAAATTCCCTCAGTTTGGTGAAAGATATAAATCTACAGATTCAAGAAGCTGATAGCTCAAAATAGGATAAGCCCAAAGAAATCCATACCAAGAAACATCAGAATTAATCTGAAAACTAAAGACAAAAAAAAAAAAAACAACCCAAAACCAAAAACTTAAGAACAGGAAGGAACACCAATGCAAATTCTATTTTAATATTACTTTAAAGGAAACTGTGCAGGCCTGAAAAAGTGACATGACATTTATCAAGTGCTGACAGCAAAGACTCTCACTCTTGAATCCTAAATGTGATGAAACTATCCCTCAGGAATGAAGAGGAAATAAAGACATTCTTCAGTAAAGGGCAACTAACATAATTTCTTGAGACTAACTCTTAAAGAATGATTAACAAAATGGCAGAAGGCTGGGACATTCAGAAAGGAAAAAAACAACTGAATAGGTAAAGCTAGAAGTAAATAGGTTATTCTTCACCTCTTGAGTTTCTTTATCCATATTTTCTGGATAACAAAAGTTATGTCACCATCTGATGCAGTGTTCAGTGTATATAGAGGAAATACATAAGATAATTAAATTCTAAAAGTGAGGAAGATATTGGCAGAGTGGATTAAAAGAAAACATGACCTGAACTTCCCTGGTGGTGCAATGGATAAGAATCCACCTGCCAATGTAGGGGACACAGGTTCGATCCCTGACCTAGGAAGATTCCACATGCTGTGGAGCAACTAAACCCATGCACCACAACTACTGAGCCGGAAATCCAGAGTCCAGGAGCCTCAACTACTGAAGCTCCACGCCTAGAGCCCGGGACGCGCAAGAGAGGAGAGTACGCCACAGGAGAGGACGCCACAATGAGAAGCCCTTGCACCACAACAAAGAGTAGCCCCTGCTCTAGAGAAAACAACTAGAGAAAGTCTGCAGAAAGCAACAAAGACCCAGAGCAGCCAAAAATAAACAAATAAATGATCCAACTATATGTCATCTGCTAAGCTTCTAAGTCGCTTCAGTCGTGTCCGACTCTGTGCGACCCCATAGACGGCAGCCCACCAGGCTCTCCCGTCCCTGGGATTCTCCGGGCAAGAACACTGGAGTGGGTTGCCATTTCCTTCTCCATCATGCGTTTGTTGGCCCTCCATAATTCAGGAGAAACAGTTATTCAAATCTTTGGCCCATTCTTTAATTGGGATGTGTTTTTACTGTTGAGTTGTCAGACTTCTTTATACATTCTGTATTCTAGTCCCTGATGCTAAGTGCATCGTAGTGAAGAGGGGATACTGGAATGCGCGTCCCGACGTTTCACTCGCTGCTGTCATCTACAAGTATACAAAAGTAGTTGGAAAGGATGGAAACAATATATTATGCAAACAATTTTTTAAAAAGCATAATTTTAAAAGGCTATATTATTATCAGATAAAGTAGACTTCAGAGAAAGAAAAGTACTAGGGACAAAGAAGAACATTATATAATGATAAAAGGATCACTCCACCAAGTAGATAGAGCAATCCTAAATGTGTGTGCAACAAACACCAGAGCTTTAAAATACATGAAGCAAAAACTGACATAGCCAAGGACTTCCCTGGTGGTCCAGTGGTTTAGAATCCACCTTCCAGTGCAGGGGACATGGGTTCAATCCCTGGTCAGAGAACTAAGATCCCACATGCTGTGGGGCAACTTAGCCCACACACTGTGGCAAGAGAAACCCGAATGCCTAAACAAGAGAAACCCTCATACACCACAACAAAAAAACCCCACATGCACTGCAGTGAAGACCCAGTGCAGCCAAAAAGGAGAAAAAAAAATGACAGAACTAAAAGAAGAAATAGACAACTCTACGGATATAATTGGGGGATTCAACACTCTACTCTCAGCAACTTATAGAATTAGAACAGAAAGTTATCCAGGGCATAAAAGAATGGAACGCCATCAACTAAGAGGATCTAATTGACGATTATAAAACACTCCCCTCAATGGCAGCACAATATACGTTCTTTTCAAATGCCCGTGAAACATTTACCTAGGTAGGCCATATTTACAAATTTAAAAGAATTAGAAATATAGGATATGTCCTCTGACCATAATGGACTCATTCAGTCACAGAAAGATGATAGGAAAATCTCCAAATCATTTGAAAGAATATCTTATATAACCTGAACAGTTCATGGAAACTTCCTAGAGAATGGACCACTCTCTTGTATAAGTATATGTATAGGTGTTGTCCAGATAAAGGCATAGAACTATGGATTTTTTGGCTAGAGGGGAAAACAGATGAATGGGATGAGAAGAAAACATGTCTTCTGTTAGTTGAAAAAGGCAAGGAATGATGAGACGTAAGGTTGCAGGCTACTCGTGGCATCCGGTCCCATCACTTCATGGCAAATAAATGGGGAAACAGTGGCTGACTTTATTTTTCTGGGCTTCAGAATCACTGCAGATGGTGATTGCAGCCATGAAATTAAAAGACACTCCTTGGAAAAGACACTTACTCCTTTCTATGACCAACCTAGAAAGCATATTAAACAGCAGAGACATTACTTTGCCAACAAAGGTCCATCTAGTCAAGGCTGTGGTTTTTCCAGTGATCATGTATGGATGTGAGAGTTGGACTATAAAGAAAGCTGAGCATCGAAGAATTGATGCTTTTGAACTGTGGTGTTGGAGAAGGCTCTTGAGAGTCCCTTGGACTGCAAGGAAGTCCAACCAGTCCATCCTTAAGGAGATCAGTCCTGAGTGTTCATTGGAAGGACTGATGTTGAAGCTGAAACTCCAATACTTTGGCCACCTGATGCGAAGAACTGACTCATTTGAAAAGACCCTGATGCTGGGAAAGATTGAGGGCAGGAGAAGAAGGGGATGACAGTGGATAAGATGGTTAGATGGCTTCACCGACTCAATGGACATGAGTTTGGGTGAACTCTGGGAGTTGGTGATGGACAGGGAGGCCTGGCTTGCTGCGGTTCATGGGGTCGCAAAGACTCAAACATGATTGAGCTACTGAACTGAACTGAACTGAACTGAAGGTTACAGGCATTGGTCATTTTTGTGAAATTCTAGTATTTGAACCTTATTGTAACTAGGGGAAAATTCCCTATTCTGGCGAGAATGAGAAGCACGACCCATGTTCAAAATTGGAAAAATGCAAATACTCTTCCAACCTCCCTTGCAGATAAGGAATGGGTACATATGATCTAAGTTACACCAATCAGATATACACCTTCACTGACTTGGAGTTTAGAGCTAGTGACACAGAGACTTCAGATCAATGAGAACTTAGCAGGTCAGGAAGATCCAGTTCCATTCCAGGTAGAACAGGGGCAACTGTGTGAGCTACAGCACCGCAGACCAATTCTACACCAAGACTTGGGGCATTGTTCCTGGAATGTGCCGCTTGAAGCTGGGTCCTGCAGTTTTCTAGCAAATACTGTTAGCTATAATTTCATTCAATAAATTATATGTTTTTTCACTAAAATCAGACAAAGTCAGTTTACATTGCTTGAAATAAAAATTCCTGTTGATAGAGGCTTCTGAGACAGAGGGAACAAGATCGTGAGGGGCCCATATTATGTAGGCCACATTGAAATGTGTGGCTCATTCTGGAAGGAATGGCAGATCATTGGAGGTGTGAAGCTAGAAAGTGATATGGGCATATTTTCCCATTATTAATAATAACCAGTTGTAAATCACAAATGCCTGAAATGGGCAGTAGTACATACAAAGACTGAGAGGATGGGTAGATTTAAAATAGGCAGGGAAGAGGAAGGGATGAGAGAGGGAGTGAAGGATGACTGCCAGGCTTCTCACCAGGATGTCTAGAAGAATGGCTCCTCAAAATGGGATGAACTGGAATCAGTTTAAAATTGAATTTGTATTTGCACACACTGATTTTTTTCTTTAAACTTTTTGAGGTAATTATACATTGACATGTGTGAAAGAAATAAAACAGAGAGATCCTGTGTACCTTTTAACTCAGTTTCCCCAGGTGGTAGCACTTGGCAAAACTACACACAGCCAGGAGATGGGCATGACAGAGTCAAGATACAGAACAAGCTCATCACTGATGAATTGAATGACATCGAAATTTAAATGCTTTACATTGTGAAAGATGAAAAGACAAATTACAGAGAAAATATTTTGCAGATTACATATCCAGCACCAAGGACTTGGGTGTAGAATGTGTAAAGAAATCTCAAAATTCAATATTAAAGAGAGCAATCCAATTAGAAAATGAGCAAATATACCAATATTTTGCCAAAGAGCATATGCAGAGAGCAAATAAACATATGAAAGATGTTCAACTTCATTAATTATTAGAAAAATACAAGTTAAAACCACATGAGATGTTACTGCACATGTTATAATGCCCCAAACTAAAAATGGCAATAACATCAAATGCTGATGAGGATATGAAAAAACTGGCTTACTCATTGCTGGTGGGAATATAAATGGTATAACCACTCTGAAAATGGTTTTGTAATTTCTCTTAAAATGGACTTATCATATAATCCCATAAGTACACTCTTGGGCATTTATCCCAGAGAAATCAAACTCATTTTCATGCAGAAACTTGTGCATAATAGTGGATAGCAGCTTTATTCATAATGGCCAAAAAACTAGAAATTACCCAAATATCCTGCAATGGGTAAATGGTTAAATAAACTGTGGTACATTCATCCCATGGAATACCACTCAGCAATAAAAAGGGATGAACTATCAACACATGCAACCTGGATGAAACTCAAAGAAATTCTATGGAGTGGAAAAAACAATCTGAAAAGAATGATTACATATACTGCATGTTTCCATTTATGTAACACTCATGAAAAAGCATAATTATAGAGATGGAAAACAGATTAGTAATTGCCAGGGTTTAGGGCTGGGAGGAAGAGGCTGGCTGTGGCCGAAAGAGGTGGTACAGTATTTTCCATAACAGTACAGTTAACTGTCTTGAAAGTGTTTGTATTAATACAAAACCACACTTGTGATAAAAACAGCATGGAGTTATACACACACACATAAATGAGTGCATGTATAAGTGGTGAAATTTGTGTACGCTCTATAGATTGTACCAATGTCAACTTTCCTGGAGAGACACGGTACTATATTTAGATAAGATGTTAACATTGGGGGAAGCTGGGCGAAGGGTGCAGGAGGCCTCACCATACATTTATTTGTAACTTTCTGTAAATCTATTTTAAAATAAAACATTTATTTCTGATAAGAACATATAAGATCTCCTCTCCTTCAAAATAAAACGTTTTAAAAGGCTCAAAACCAGCATGACCATTCCCAGAAGCCATGCAACATTGTCTTGTCATGTGTTTTGAGATATTTTTGATATTTTCAATCTTGCTTCTCCCTACAAATGAACAGAGTCCATGAAAATCTCACTGAAGCATTCTTTTCCAATCCTGGGTATTCACAGAGAAACTAATGGTGTTTTTTCTCTGTGTTGTCTGAACTTTAATTTCCTCACGTGCTTTTTGTTTTCCATTTCCACAGAGCTGAGCTTGTGGTTGAATCATCTCCCCAACCTATTCTTCCTGCTTGGGATGGTGGTAATGGTGTATGCTTTAAAAAGCTGTCACTTTCTCTCTCTCATTAAGACTTTTCATAGCCCCCAATAAAAGTGCTTGTTGGATCTTTCCTTCTGCTTGCCCCATTCTGTCTCCATTTGGGGATGGAACTTAATGCCTTTGGGTATTTTACATGTAACTTACTCATTTTATGTTCCAAGCTTTATTGTAGTATCCTAAGATTGAGCATTCAGCCACTTAGGAGAGCCTTGAAATCCTAAGCAGCTAAGAAATCCTAGGGCCTTCTCTTGTCTTATCCATGGTGAGTATCCTTGCATTCAAGGAGAGGAGAGGGAGAGAAATGGAGAGCCATCAATTATACAGAATTATTCTTTGAAAAGCCCGAGTGTCCATTTATCCTTCTTCCTAGGGGCAGTGGCAGGGCAGGGGAACTTAGTCATTACTAATAATATGAAATAATACAAAATGCCAACACAATAGTACTTTTGAACAGTGACAGAGATCCGTAATATAACTTCAGCATAACATTAAAGCCACGAGACCTCCTGTTTATGTCTTACGGAAACAAATCTCTTCCCCTTAGACTCATAAAGCCTCAAAGCTGGTGACAAAAGGTAGTCATTTCCCACTTATAGGGAGAGAGGAAACAAAACTGGAACTCTAGTCCCCAAATGGATGGCCAATCAATATTACAGAAGAGCAAAATTCACCCCTTGGTTGGGCCCCTTGTTCTCCATCTACATGGGTTTTAGGGCTTTGGTATCAATTGTGATCACCACGTTCTCTGATAAAGAGCAGCCATGTGGAGACATACCTATTTATCTTGGGAGAGAAGATATCTGGTTGTATTTCTGATATAGCGTCTTGAATTCTTGAAGGAAAAAAAAATGAGAAAGATTTATGTCAATGCCCAGGTGCTGGTGTGAAAGTTGAAGTTCTAAATCCTATGGGTCTTAGAAAAGGCTTACAGACCAAAGCCAGAGAGTGGAAGTTTATAAAAACACTGCAGATGGCTTTTTCCCCCCTCTTGCAGGATTGTCCCTACATGAAATAAATCAACCACATACTGAATTGTATACCCTTCATCTTCTTTGCTTGCTCATTCAACCTAAATGAATTAAGGGATGAGGGAAGATGTTACCAGATATTTTCTGAAGCCGTCACATAATGGCTTTGCTACCAAGGAGATGTCCTTAGCTGGTGAAAGGTTTGCTCCTGTTGTTAGCTTTGTAGGCTCTGGGCAGTTTTTCTTTTACAGATTGTTACATTCCTCATGATTTTGTCCTCCAACAATCAGGGGTCTGTCCTGAGACTGACTCTCCTCTGAACACAGTCAGATTCTGTGAGTGGATAAAACTATAACAGAGTACCCACGTGCCTGCCAATCTAACTCCGACGACTTGCGGTCATAGTGTGGTTTGCGATCACCAAGCCTCTTCAGAATGCCCTGGTTTTCCACAGTGATTCTCACTAGCTCCCGGTTCCTTGTTTCTCTGTTTAAGCTGGAGAAAAAAAAAAAAATCCTAAAATAGGTGAAGAATAAAATTCTCCTTCCAGATTGGAGTGGGGAAGATGAAGTTATGATGTCAGAAATTCAGGCTGCCTGAGTGCAGGGAGCCTGCTGTTCCACGGAGCCCTGAGAACCTATTGAACCAGACCGCATTCTGGGAAACATGCAAAGCTTTTTTAGGTTAAGGCCAGTGGTTCTCAGCCCTGCAGCCTACTAGAAGATTCTACTTTATTGGTCTGGGATGGCGCTTGGGGATTAGCATTTTGCAATAGCTCCCCAGGCATTCTTATATGAAACCAGGATTGAGAATCTCTGGTTTAGGTGATGAAGATCTTGTCTACCCAGAAATCACAAATAGCTGGTAATAGCTTTGGTTCACCTTACTCCCCTCAGCTTTCAACCCGGTTTTAAATACACAAGGATCAGGAAAGACATCTTGACACTCTCCCCTACACACTGACACACAGAGATACACACTCATCTTTCCTTGCATACATTCCTTTTGTAGCCCTGATCAGACTTCATAATTATTTGCATAAATGTCCCCTCTCTCTGACCTTGTGTTTTTTGAAGTCAGGAAATATACATCTCATTTCACCTCGGTTTTCCTGGTGCTCAGCACATAGTAGTTGCTCAGCAAATATTTCCAGAAACAATTTTAAGAATGCTATATTAAAATCCCAGTTATCATCACCATTTTACAAAAGTGCTTTCCTGTTACAAACTCTAAATAGGACTCCAAAGAGTCTCTTAGGGAATAAAAGTTAGCTCTTTAACGTTAGAGAAAGATTCTTGTTTGGGGTGGTTTTCTTTCTCCTTAACATGGTCTCTTTGGTTATCCCTCAGGATAACTTTCCTTAAGTATGCGTCTAGTACTAAAACCCAACAAGGGGGAAGTCAGTTTTGACTTTCAGAAAATGAAATGAGAAATAATACTACCTCTTGGAAAAATATTCGTTCCAGCAATCCACCTTGGCGGGGCCTCGGTGGGCATTGGCGATTTTTTGACACAGTTGCTTGTTTTCGTATTCAATTTTGTCGATTCTCTTTTGTTCACCCTGGTGAGAAACCCCATCCCACCATGGAGACAGCATCACTACGTGGTGCTCCCTCTCACAATGGTGAGCATCCCCCTCCTGTGGGATTATGGGAAAGGGGCAAACTGGGGGCTACAGTGGAGACTGGGAGCGGGGCTGAGGAATCCAGGGGTGGTGTATGGAGAGGAGGTGGAAGTGGTGGGTATTTAGAAGGCTCTGGGAAACTGGACCTCTTTGGGACATAGATAAAGTACATCTGCAGATGGCAAGAACAAATACCTGCAGTTTGCTCAATTTTAAGATGTGATGTGTGTGCGCTGCTGGAGGTTTGGTATCAACAGTAGGCTTCACTGGAGAGGAAGGAAAGAGAGCAATGTTATGTCACAGGTATCCTGTTAGTAGCCTTAGAGACTCTGCTCACATTCTACACAATGACACTGATTAAAACATTACAAGTTTGAATTCTGAACCAATTCAGTTCAGGGATTCTGGTTTAGTTGACTTTCCCAAACTGACATCTTTTGAAGAGTTTTGAGCAGACATGAAAGCATGATGAGGGCTGAGAAAAATAAAATTTACAGACAGAAATGTTCCTTGAAGCTAATGAAAGAGCCTTTCTCCCGCTCTTTCCCAATATGACTAGCCTGGCTACTGAATGCTGCAGTCTCATCCTCCGTCTAGTTTTTTGGCTTTAAAGAGCTTAAATGAGTGTTTCCATCAAAGGAACTCCCTGGTGGAAGATAAATTTTGTCACTGACACTAATGCCGTCTTGATCAGACTCAGCAGATAAGGCCATATCATTGCAAAGCTGTGTACTGCTCTGGTTTACCATCAATATCTCTTACGGTGAGCCCTTTCAGAATCCTAGTCATAGTGTCCAGTTTAAATTGCCCCACATACCTATTTGTATTCTGTTCTTATGAAATGCGTAGTGGCCAAAGTCCAGCTTCTTCCTGAAGGATGTGCTCTGTCTATAGTTAGAGACAATTACAGGGTAGGCCAGATAATCCAGGGAATTGTTCATCTTCTCTTCCTAGTCTCACTTCTGAAATGAGGCACCCAGGCCTCTAAGTACCTCTGTGAGGTACTTAGCGGTCCATGATGGGTTGTCATAGTTACCCAGTTATGACATCAGGGACAGGTTCCCGGGGAAGAAAGAGGAGAGTGGAGCATGCTGGGTTATTCCTGGGCTTCTTTCAAAGTTAACCTAGGTCCAAGTCAAGATGAGGACTGAGGCTCAGAAGATTTCCCACCTGCCTGGAATGCAGGTGCCACCAAAGGCAGCAGGAAAAAGTTTGTTGTCTGGAAGGGGTGGGAAAGCATGGGGTGGCGAGGGGGTGTGTGTTACACACCTTGGGCTTTAAGTTTAGTCTCCACTGCAATGGTTTCCCCGAAGGTGTGAGACTACAGCTGTTGGAGATATCAATACAAGATTCTTAATGATAATTTGATTCAATGTCTTCATTTTGCAGATGAGGAAACTGAAGTCCAGAGCAACCACCAAACTGCTCTAGAGAAAGTTAGTGGCAGAACTGGGCTCCAGATGTGGGTTTCCTGAATTCCCAGCACCACAGTTGCTCTTTGGAGGGTGGGGAGATCTGCCATTTTCATGCCAGTGGAGGAGGATGGTCATTTGCTGGTAGCCGGACCTCAGTAAATGATGAGTTGCTGACATCATGTGGCTTGTAGTGGGCTGGCAGCTGCTCTAGGAGGTGTAGCGCCTAGTGGGTGCGCTAGTTTGCCGATGGAGAACACTTATCTAGTGCTCACTATGTAAAGCTGGGCGCTTTCCTGGAATGTTATATTGAATCTTTCAAAAGGCCCTAGGAGTTAGGTGCTTTTATTACCCCCATTTTTTTTCAACAAACAGGCTCAGAGAGGTTAAGTCACTGCCCAGGGCCAGAATGCCATGCTTGTTTGCATAGAGCCCAAGCTTTAGGCACGATGCCGACTCTCATTGAAGGCTGGAAGAAATGTTTCCCCAGTAGGGCTTCTCAGGCTTTAACCTTCGTAGGGATCCCCAGCAGGGCTTGTAAAATGCACATCCTCACTTAGCAGGTCTGAGCAGGGGGAGATTTTACGTTTCTGACCAGTTCCCGGCTGAAGCCAACGCTGCTGGTCCGCAGCAGGCAGTCAGAGCTCACAGTCGGAACCCGGGTGTCCCTGTAATCCTGAGAAAATTAAGCGACACTTGGGTGTACCCCCGGTCAAGAAAAACTTTTATTGCGCCCTGCATTTAGTCCAGTGGAGTTACTGCACGTCCACGCCACAGCGGGGGGTGGGAAGAGGACTCTCCGAAACTCCAGGGTGGCAGCGTTTCCGCCCCGGACTCAGGCCCAGAAGTCTTTCCCCGCGTCCCCCGGGCGCCAAGCGGCGCGCATACTTCCCGGAGCTGAACGCGCCTGGGCGCCCGCGCTTCGCCGCTTCCCGCGCCTTGCGGGCCCGCCTCCGGGGCGGGACGGGGCGGGTCCCGGCTCCGGAGCCCCCGCCCAACTGACCCGGCCGCTCTCCCCTCGCTCGAGGCTGCCCGAGCGTGCAGGGCCCTGCCGCCGCCATGTCGGGCCCGTTCGAGCTCTCCGTGCAGGATCTCAACGACCTGCTCTCGGATGGCAGCGGCTGCTACAGCCTCCCGAGCCAGCCCTGCAACGAGGTCACCCCCAGGATCTACGTGGGCAACGCGTGAGTCGCCTCTCTCGGGCCCCGAGACGCCCCTCCAGCCCCTCCCCGGGGCGCCCCGCCCACCCGAGGGCTGGGGTGGGGGCGTCGGCGGGAGCGGGTGGGGGCAGCCGGGGCGGGGTCGCTCCTCCGGAAGCCGGGGCCGGGGCTGGGCGGGGGCTGGAGTCACCGCCCACCCTTCGTGCGTGGGGCGGAGGGGCTGGACGCCGCCCAGTCCCAGCTCTGTCCTTCGCTTCCCTGGGTGGTGGAGACCCGGGGCCGCTCGGGCAGCCGGCGTCCGGCCCGAGGCTTCCACCCTCTAGGTGCTCGGCCTTGGGCGGTGTCGAGGCGACCAGGTTCACTTAACAGGTGGCCCTCTGTCGCCCGACCGGCCTCCGGCCCGCGCGTCATGTGACAGCTGCCTGGTTCTGCAGTGAGGTCACCGCGGAATGTCTGCCTTCGCTGCCATGGCAACGGGATGACGTCACAATTCGGGCGTGGAATTTTCCCGGCGAGGCAGGCTTAGATCGGAGAATTGACATATTACAAACTTGGGGGTTCAGAGATCTGGGCCCACGTTTCCTCGCTCCTCCCCCTACCTTCCACTTAGGGTTTGATTTATCTAGAATTCTAGAACGACCCTGAGGACCTGAGCCATCACTTAGCAAAGGCAGCCGACCTTCTCGCCACCAGGAAATGCATTTATTATTTATCACTTAGGAGTTCTTACCAAATCGATTTTCTCATTTTCTCATAGTCAGACTACTAGTAAGAATTTCTCAGCAGCAGGAGAGAACTAGTGATAGCCATTCTGAGAGGTGTTGAAATCTCAGCCAAAAGTAAAAAATAGATTCCCATGCCTGTGTAGCCTCCGGAGGGCACAGGAGGTTGGATTGGATTTTCATGAGACCCTGAGGCCCTAAGCTCCGTGGGCCCAGAGACCGCAAGTCTAACCCGATTCTCTCCTTTTTCACAGGAATAAATGGTGGCCCAGAGCAGGTGAGGGCTTGTGAGGTTAGGGTCAATATCTTGTTCATGTCTGTATCCCAGGTCCTGGACTAGGACCTGATGCTTGCTTTGCCAAGGACTGCCGCAAAAATGGGGGTCATCACGGAACTAGGGGGTCTAGAAGTCAGGTCCCAGCTTCATGGGGGCCAACCTCGTCCATCTATCACTCATTCACCATATGGAGCATCACTGGTGTCAGGCACCGAACAAGGTTCCTTCACAGTGTGTGTGTTAATTGCTCAGTCGCGTCTGACTCAGCGCACCTATGGACTGTAGCGCGCCAGCCTCCTCTGTCCCTATAATTTCCCAGGCAAGAATGCTGGAGTCGGTAGCCATGGCCTTCCCCCGGGGATCTTCCCAACCCAGGGATCGAACCTGGGTCTCCTGCATTGCAGGCAGATTCTTTACCATCTGAGCCACCAGACAAGCCATCATTCACAGTAGTGATGGTGAAGTTGTTGAACGTTGACTTAGTATTTGAGAAGGAAGAGGAATGGCAGTGACTCCTCAAAGTTAGTTATTTTAGAGCCTTTTTAATGAGCAAGTTTACTGTTGCATGCAGTGTCCTGATAGCTAACAAAGGGTACCAGAATCTCATCCAGAGTCCTCATAATTGCCGAGTTCTGAGAATAAGCCCCTTTCCATCCACCCAAGCAGCAAGGGGCCTTGGACTCTTGGAAACCCTGCTCTCTTGGGCAGTTTGGCTCAGTCAGCTGTCACTACTTCCAAGGTGGAAACCAAAGACGTGAACATCTGGTGGTGGTCAAGGGTGGCATGTGCCAATGGCCACTGTAGAAAACACATCCCTTGCCTTTAAGCAAATCTGACCTTGACACAGACAGGCATGGAGAGTGCTCCACTGGGAGGATTGACTGAGTACCTATTTCTCCCCTACCCCTTGCTGTCAGAAGTGCTTTAACAAAATCAGGGCCCCTGATCAGGGCTCACAGGGCAGAGTGAAACCTGGAGGAGCCCTCTTTTTTGCCTCGTGAGATTTGTGGTTGATGTGGGCGTGAGAAGCAGAGTGAGGGGGAAGATAGAGCAGGCCTTGTGTCAGGAGAAAAGAGGCCTCCTCCCAGCCCTGCCAGGCAGCAGCCCTTGAGAGCATATGCACGTCCTTCATCTGTCCTGTCGGGCCAGAGTTGAAGCTCTGTCCTTCCTTCCTCCCAGGGCTGATGTGACAGGCAAACAAGATCACGCAGGAGAAGGCCTTGTGTAAAGTGTAAACTGCTGTTTGAATTGGGACGTTGTTGTGAGATGAAATAAAGCAGCCCTTTGACTATTCAGATCGAATGTTTTGTAACCTCCACTGGCTCCGCAAGTGCTTACTCACCCAGGAAAGCTTCAGAGACGTGGCTAGTGGACTATGGCAGGAAGGATCCCTCTAGGGGATGGAAGGGGGCTGCTGCACTCTGTAATCCAAAGAAGGCTGCTGGGCTGTGCAGATTTCATTCTTCACTGCTTCACCACATACTCCTTCAGTACCTACTGTGTGTGCCAGGTACCAGAGCAGGGCATACGGACAAGAAGCAGACATGGTTCCTCCATCAAGGAGCTCACAGCCTGGACATCTAAACAGATAAGCACAATCAAGCATTAGGATAGTGGCTGTGACCACGGTGTCAGGCTCTGTCTATAGAACAGCTCATTTAACACTAACAACAGCCCCAGGAATAGGTACTGTTATCATCCTCATTTTACAGATAGGGAAACTGAGGCATAGGAAGGTTAAGTGACTTGTTCAAGCTTAGTAAGTGACAGGGCTGTCTGGAGTCTGGCTCCATTTTTAGCCTCTTGGTGGTATCACCACCACAGGATCGAGAGCACGATGCTGGATGAAGGGGAGATCAGGAAATGCTGCCAAGGGAGGTGAGATATGAGAGGGTGCACCTTCATGAAGAAGGTGGAGAAGGGCATTCCAGGTAGCGGGAACAGTGTGGGCATGAAAGCACCCAGGCTATTTGCGGCAGGTAATTGGAGCTGGCTGGAGTGAGGGCAGAGGGTCATAAGCTGAGGCTGGAAAAGCCAGCAGGGGTCAGAGCATGGAAGGTTCCTTTCTGAGCCAAGAGGCTTAGTGCCTTCTCCATCTTCCTCCCCTGAGGGCTGCCAGGTAGTCAGTTGATCCTCCCCTGCTGCTGTTTCCTGTCCAGGTCTGTGGCTCAAGACATCCCCAAGCTGCAGAAGCTGGGCATCACCCATGTCTTGAATGCGGCTGAGGGCAGGTCCTTCATGCACGTCAACACCAATGCCAACTTCTACAAGGACTCCGGGATCACCTACCTGGGCATCAAGGCCAATGACACACAGGAGTTCAACCTCAGCGCCTACTTTGAAAAGGCGGCAGACTTCATCGACCAGGCTCTGGCTCAGAAGAACGGTAAGGGACCTGCCACCCAGGAAACGGTGGGAGGCAGCTTTTTTTTAAATCAATTTTTATTGGAGCAGGGTTGCTTTACTGGGAGGTAGGTTAAACTTGACTTTTTTAGAAAACAAGCACATGACAGGGCTCTTCTTGGAAAACCTGATGTTTTCTGGCTCTTGTGTGAATGGCCGAGACGTTGGGTCTCTCTCTGCTCACCTGGCTGCCTGTTAAGTGACCACACGTGACACAAGGTATGGCAGCCTCGGGGCCCTTCTGTTTGCATTGACTTTGGCTGAGGGTTGATTGCCAGCCTTGCTCCCCTATTCAGATAGCTGCAATAGTGAAGATTTATTATTTTCTGTGATAAAAAATCCCGAGGTGATCAGCTCCAGGGCTGGTTGATGCAGTAGCTCTCTGGTGGCTTCAGGACTTTTCTGCCACCCTCAGTGTTGGGGACTCCCCTGATGGTCCCAAGATGGCTGTGGTAGATCTGGTTACCACCTCCCAACAGGATAAAGTGCAGTGATAGATGAGGCCACCATCTCTTCCTCATGTTTCTCTTTGTTCTTCTTCTTCTTCTTTTTTTAATATTTACTACCTTATTTGTCTTCGCTGGGTCATAGTTACAGTATGTAGGATCTTCAGTCTTCTCTGTGGGCACATGGGGTCTTTAGTTGCAACATGTGGGATCTTGTTCCCTGACCAGGGATAGAACCTGGACCCCGTGCTTTGGGAGCACAGAGTCCTAGCCACTGGACCACAAGGGATGCCCCTTCTCTTTTCTTAAGAACAAATAAAACAGCCCCTAGAAACCACCCAGTGGAGTCCCCCTCACCTCACTGGTGAGAGCTGGGTTACATGCATTACCTGGCTAGGGGGAGGGGGCAGCCCTGATAGGCTTAGGCTGGGTGTCAGCAAACTTTGGCCCAGTGTTTAAATGCTTCCTGCAGGTCCAAAATATAAGGCAGGACTGAAGCAGAACTGCTAGAATGCTGGCTGTCAGGTGATGCATGCCAGAGAGAAATCCTAGAAGGCCAGAGGGCAGACAGCAGCTGAGCAGCCTGGGCCGCTTGCCCTTTCTGCTTTTAGCTTGATTCTGTCAGCAACTGCTTTTACCTTCCAGCTGCTTCCTCCAGCCCCTTTCTTCTTCCCCACCCAAACCTGGCCAAGGGGAGCGACTCCCACTGAGGCATGATCAGCCCTGTCCCCCTGATTCTAGCCTGTCTACTTGATGCTACTTGTCCCAGCAGCCTCCCCACAGCAATGATTTCCAGTGGACAGAGTTTACTAGCCGCTGGTTATCACACAGTTGGGGCCCAGGAGGGAGGTTTGATTGCCTGGGATATCTACAGTCTTTATCATCAGGCCCTCTGTGGTCCTCCCCAGCCTCGTACACATCACATGCCTCCTCTCCAGCTATACTGAGCTCTGCTGTAGACAAGGATGAGGGGCCCAGTTAAGGGGATGGATTTTGCTCTTCCTGTATATCCATTGGTCATTCATTCAGGGAACTTAGAGCTCCCTGATGGTTTCCTCTTTCCATGCAACTGGGAACATACTCTGACTTTGTGTGACCTCCTGCCTTAGCCCATGTGGGTTGGATCATTTGTCTGGAGGGAGCTCTCTGCATCTTCCTGACCCATCTCTGGCAGACCCTGCCTCATACTTGAGCCCTGGATGTAGTGTCCATTCATCCATGAAGCCTGCCCACGGTTTGAGTCCACTGTGTCCATTGTCTGTCTCCCTAGCACCTGACATAGATCAGGCATGTAGCAGGTACACTGGAGTGCTGAACCAGTGACTGGAAAAAATTCCATGGGTTCTAATGCCCAGTGGAAATACTTATAGGATTGATTGGTCAAGTGAGCCAACAGAAATACACTGGCCTCCAACACCGTGCAGGGCTCAAGGGAGCTGGGGGCCCATCACTTTGGGGTGGGGGAATTGGCTAGGGACCCTTAGAGAAGGAAGCAGTCATTTCCAGCTGGGAAGATCAAGGGAGACTTCCTGGAGGAGGTAGTGTATGGGCGGGGCCTGGAAGGATGGACTTTGACCTCTCCCCTTGCTTAGTGGCTCTGAGTTCTGTGCATGCTGAGTGTGTTCCAGGTTCTAGGTAATGAGGCAGCTGCTCTGCAGAGGGTCCCATTGCCAGGACGGGAGCAGGGAAAGCCCTACTCTGAATACTTTGGGTCCATTGGCCAGAGAGTGACTGGGCAGGGAAGTGGGGAACTCCCCATTTCTACCCTGAGAGCACTGGGAAAAATAAGATTATGTTTTGGGGGTAGGGTTATGGGAATAGAAGACTGTCTGACTCTGGGTCAGCAGGTTTCCTTCACAGTAATGCCCATGCAGAGGTGTTGGTGGGGAATCATTCACTCAGCTGATCAGCAAATATTTGTTGAACACTTAGTGTATACTGGGAATTGTAGGGTATCCAGAATCAATACCCTATGGTTCTTGCCCTTAAGGAACTCACACTGTGGCAGAGGAGGGTTGGTCTGTGTGTGACCAACAGAAACACAGGGCTGGGCTGCTATAGAAGAGGATGTGCCAGGTGCCAGCAGAAGACTCGCAGTGTTGGCTCACATTTATCTACTGAATGTTCATGTCTGCCAGGCGCTAGTCTGAGGCTTTTATATATCTCTTCCCTGAATCTTCAGCCATCTTGGGCCATGGGTATATTAGCTCAGATGAGGAAAGTGAGGCACAGTATTCTTAGGTGGGTCATAGGGTGATAACCAGGGTATTGGCCCAGGTTCTCCAGGAAAACAGAACCAATAAAATATACATATATTATTATTTTAGGGGATTGGGTCACGTGATCATGAGGCTGGCAAATCTGAAATCTGTCGGGCAGGCTGGAAACTGAGGCAGGACTTCTGCAGACAGAATTCTTTCTTCTCCAGGAAACCTCAGTTTTTTGCTCTTAAACTGATTGGATGAGGTCCACCCACCTTATCAAGGGTGATCTCTTTTACTTAAAGTCAACTGATGGGAGGTGTTCATTACATCTACAAAATCTCTTGTAGACTAGTTTGACCAAGCAATTGGGTGTCATAGACAAGCCAAGTTGACACATTTAACCATCACAACCAGCAAGTTAAAATTTAAACCCAGATTCCCATGACTTCAAGGATTGGGGTTCTCAGTCCTTATGCTGACAAAGGAAATAGTTGAGCTGGGGTCTTAAGGATGAATAGGAGTTTGCCAGGTTGCCAAGAGGGAGAGGGTGTTCTAGGTAGGAGGAACAACATGAGCGAAGGCACGGAGGTGAGCACAAATAGCCTGGAAAGGTGTCGGGACCGCGGGCGGTTAGCCTGGTAAGTAACGTTTTGGTGGCTAGCCTACCCGCTAATGGTGACAGGTCACATTTATATTGGAGAAAGCTCCCTCCAGCTGTTGTGTAGGTTGGTGGAGGGTGAGGGTGGAGGGAAAGCTTAGTTTGGAGGTGAAGGGGCAGAGGTGAGAGATGATGAAGACCTGAACTGAGTGCTCTGTGTGAGGAGAGAGTAGGGATAAGAGAAGCCAAGGCTTCTTGCTCAAGGGGCCTCCCCACTTTGATAAAAGATTGAGGGAACCTTGTTGATGATGCTCTGGCTTCTCCTGACCATCCCTTCCTTCCTTCATCCAATGCTGGTGATACAACAGGGAGCAAAACAGACAGCATCCCTGCCCTCGAGGAGCTTACATTTTGGGGGAAGATGACAGTAAACAAGTGAAAAAGATGTGTGGCCCCCAGGGGATGGGGGTGACTAAAGCAGGGAGCAAGGGGATGATAGGGTATAGAGAGTGGGACTGTGGCTCTTTAGAAGGTGGGCAGGAAAGACCTTCCTAGGACACTGGAGCAAACACCTGGGAAAAGAGCTGTTGCAGGCAGGCTCCAGTCCATGGGGTCGCAAAGAGTCAGACAGGCCTGAGCAACTAAGACTTTCACTTTTTGCAGGCCAAGGGGCTGGCTGGCTGGATTGGAGGGAGGAGGGGAACGAGGAGATGATGTCAGAGGCAGGGGGAGAGGGCGGATTTAATAGTCTCCCTGGTGGCTCATACCGTAAAGAAACTGTCTGCAAAGTACAATCAAATGCTCTCCTACATTTGATCCCTGGTTCAGGAAGATCCCTTGGAGGAGGGCATGGCAACCCACTCCACTATTCTTGCCTGGAGAATTCCATGGACAGAGGAGCCTGGCGGGCTGTAGTCCTTGGGGTCGCAAAGAGTGGAACACAGCTGAACAACTAAAATGTACATACATTGTTTTGATTCTCTGTGTTTGTATTTGACATTCACGGTTCTTTTATTTTGAAATGGTTTTGCTGAGGCATTAATTGACATTCCCTAAACTACACATAGTAGAGTTTGGTAAGTTTTGACATATGTATACATCTGTGAAGCCATAACTACACCCAAGATGGTGAGTTTATCCATCACCCCACAGATTTCCTTCACCTCCCTTTGTGACCTCTCCTTTCTGTTCTTCTCTCTCCTCCATTCCCAAGTAACCACTGATCTGCTTTCTATCACTAGACATTAGTGTACGTTTTGTAGAGTTTTGTGTAAATGGAGTTGCACAGGATGTATGCTTTTTCGGTCTGGCCTCTTTCACTCAGCATATTTCTTTTGTTTATTCCGTGCTGTTGCACGTAGCAGGAATGCCTTTTTAATGCTGAGTAGTGTTCTGTTGGATGGACATTCCGTAATTTGTTTATCCATTTACCTGTTGATGGACATTTGGGTGGTTTTCATATTTTGCTTTTGCTTGAAATAGAAAATTCATGTAGGTTAGTACCCATATTGCAGTGTGTAGATGAGTGCACTGCACACACCCATGTTTTGTTGTTCGGTTGCTAAGTTGTGTCTGACTCTTTGTGACCCCATGGACAGCATGCCAGACTTCCCTGTCCTTCACTATCAGCCCCCAGATCAAGAAACTAAACCTGACCAGCACCCCAGAACCCCCACATGTTCCTCCCAGTGTCGCATCTCCCACCTCCACTATCCAAACTTCTAACCGCATAGCTCAGTTTTGTTGGCCCTTTTTTTTTTTTCCAGTTTTGTCTTGGCCTCGCAGCATATGGGATCTAGTCCCCTAACCAGGATTGAACCCGTGCCCCCTGTAGTAGAAGCCCCGTGTCCTAACCACCTGACCAGCAGGGGATTCCCCTGACCCTTCTACTCTGTGGGATCATACACATCCTGTTTGTGTGTTTCATCCAATTTGTATCTGGGAAGTTGTAGACTGTTCAGACTTAGTATTCATCTACTCTTCTGTTGACCAGCCTTTGGGAGTTTCCAGTTTGGGGCTATTGTGATTAGTGCTGCCTACGACGTCCTGGTGGGATTCTTTTAGCAGACGTGTGTATGCAGTCCTGTCTGGCGCGGGTCTGGGATGGAATTGTCAGGCCCTGGGGGATGCACATGGTCAGCTTGAGTAGATCCCATCACATGGTTTCCTGAAGCCATGATCCCCTCCCCAACCACTGTAGCTCAGCTGGTAAAGAATCCACCTGCAATGCAGGAGACCCTGGTTCAATTCCTGGGTCGAGAAGGTCTGTTGGAAAAGGGATAGGCTACCCACTGCAGTATTCTTGGTCCTCCCTGGTGGCTCAGCTGGTAAAGAATCTGTCTGCAATGTGGGAGACCTGGGTTTAATCCCTGGGTTGGGAAGATCCCCTGGAGAAGGGAATGGCTACCCACTCCAGTATTCTGGCCTGGAGAATTCCATGAACTGAATAGTCCATGGGGTCACAAAGAGTTGGACATGACTGAGCGTCTGCCACTCTCTTTTTCACTTTCCCCAGCCACAGATCAAAGTCCTAGCCATGCTCCACATCCCTGACAGTGCTTTGTGTGTTTTATATTTATCTTGCCATCTTAGCCATTCTGGTGGCCCAGGATGGCCTGGCAGTGTAATTAGCATGTGCATGTCCTGGGAGGAGTTTTGACTGGAGTGGAGGTGTGGCAGGCCAGCCCCAGCTCATCACGTCCCCGTCTCTCACAGGCCGAGTGCTGGTCCACTGCCGTGAGGGTTACAGCCGCTCGCCGACCCTCGTCATCGCGTACCTCATGATGCGTCAGAAGATGGATGTCAAGTCCGCCCTGAGCGTCGTCAGGCAGAACCGTGAGATCGGCCCCAACGACGGCTTCCTGGCCCAGCTGTGCCAGCTCAATGACAGACTCGTCAAGGAGGGAAAATTGAAACTCTAGGGCGCCCCCACTGCCTCTTCTCTAGAGGTCAGACGGGGGTGGGGGTCCCTGGTTGTGACGTCACAGGCTGCCATGTTTAGGAAACACAGTGTACCCTGCTCCCCGCATCACCAGGCACTTGCCACACGTCTGTCCCAACACGGCCCTGGGCCGCTTTTCCCCTGGGGAGCATATAAGGAAGCTTGCTGAGGGGGGCGTCCTGCGCCTGCAGTTTATGCCATCCTCACCCTGAGGTGGGGGCCCAGAGGGGGAAGGCCTGTGACAGGCGTGCTTCTCCTGGACGACCCAGGGCAAGAGGTCTATGGAAGTGCAAGGCCTGAGATGCTCACGGGGGCCCCTCCTGACCTCCCCTGCCCGCTACTCCGAGCCCCCACCCCTGGGCCCTTTCCTGAGTGGGGCTCTGTAAAGGAACTATGCAAATGTGGGCCCCCTCCCCGCACCGTGTCTGTCTCCCCCGAATCCTCACAGCCGTCCACGCCCTGCTCACAGAGACACGTCATGAGGTCTGAAGCTGGCTGGGGTCAGTTGTCCGTGGGAGGAAATGCTCATCAAATAACTGCATTTTGACGATTTCCTTAGGATTAAAGATATCGAAACAAAGAGGCCCTTGTGTGGGCAGACACATCCCCCTCCTTGAAGGACTCTCCTAGATCAAGAGTTTGAAAAATTTGACTCCTTAGAAGGCTTGAGTTCAGAATCCGCCTTTTAGGGATACTCGGCGCTCAGTCCCTTGGTCCGTTAGAAGAGTAGTTCCTTAGGCAGGGTTTTATTTTTCTTTTTTAGAAAACAGGGTGTTGAAGTCCAGCCTATTTAAAAACCCCACCATTTGGAGAATTACAAGGGTTTTGCCCTAAATTATAGTGCTGGCGAGCCCAAGCCACTCGTGCTCACTGCTTTTTGTCTCAGTTGCTATTCCAAGAACAGGAGGAGGAAATTGGCCAATTATAGCACATGTGTTGCGTGTGTGTGTGAGAGCAACATAGCCAGTGGCTGGACACACGGGGTAGAACGGGCCCAGGCTCACACCCTGCCCACTCACAGGTAGTTCTTACAGCTCTGCTGCCAGAAAGGGTCCTGGAGTCTTGGGAGCAAAAATGACTCAGCTAGGCAGAAAGGAACATGACGGAACGTCCAAATGGCACCTTTATTGATGGTAGAGCAAAGAAACGAAAAGAAACAGCCTTTGCAAGGACTTTTTAGGATGATGCTGGAAGCCATGAACACTCACACTCACACGTGTGTACACATTTGTCAGAGGAGTTTTGTTCTGAACACAGTCTTGTTAGCACTTAGCATAATTGTCATCAGGGCAAGCAATGCGGTGCCCTTATCTTCAGGTTTCCTAATGGCAGAGAGGTGGTCCTCAGCTCTGCCCCCTGGCACTTAGCACGTAGATGTTTGATAAAAGTTTGTGGAATTAAACTTTTTTTTTCTTTTCTTGAGTACCAAATATATGCAAGGCATTGTTCTGGTGGGTCTGTCAAGCTCCCAGAAGCCTGACTTGGTGGTAGGATCCCTTGCAAGGATTTGCAAAGGAGTCTTACCTGAAATGAAATATCAGGGACTTTTGTTGAATATTTAAAATTCAGTTTTAAGTTTCAATTCAGGCAGTGGTTCTGACCATGTGGAGGTGGGAAATGTGCCTTTTCGAGAATTGACCAGAAGCTTCCAGCTAGGTGGAGGAGAGGCAGGTGTGCCTTGGGGCTTAACCCCCAGGGGTAATGATCTCTATCTTGACAGAAGAAGCACTGCCCAGCCTGGATGTCCCCTTTGCTCTGTGACTGCAGCAGCCCGAACAGACTAGAAACTGTCTTCTTTTTCAGATCCCAGGCTGCCCCCATAGACCCACCCAAGTGAAACGGCCTTTTCCCCCACTGTGTCCTTCACAGAGGCCAGATAACTCTTCCCCTTCATCTAACTTGATCCTCACAGTAACCTTATTAACTTGGTGTTGGGCTCCTTCATGTATTGGTACCTTTAAGAAAAGGACCTGGGGTTCAGAGTGATTAGGGGTGGGGTACTCAGGGCTTCCCAGCTCAAAGGCAGAGCTGAGGTGAAACTTCAGGTTGACTGCTCTCTGAAGCTGAATTCTTCCTCTCCTACTACTCTCCTCCTCAAGAAATGAGCCCTCGGGAAGGTCTGGGTGCACCGCGCATGCTGTTGACCCAGCCCCCGTGCACGAGGCCAGTTAGTTTTGTAGCCAGAGGACAACAGTTCAAGCCGTGGTGCTGGGGGAGGGAGGGGGGCCTGCTGCAGGAAAAATAAGAAGTGTGGGTCCCCGGTTGGGTTAGGATGTGTGGCTCTTCTTGGAATCACGTAGCATCCCTAAGTCAGAGCTCTCTGCTCCACTTCCGGAAGAGGCTCAGGAGCTGGGGCTGGGGTCCCTCTCCCATGCCCAGGCGGTGGTCCTCACACAGGACAGCCTCAGCTACTTAGGTCTGCTGACAGGACCTCTTGAAGGCCTCTTTGTGTGGGGACATGGAGAAAAGGCCATGGGAGAATTACTGCCGTCACTTTGGGGCTACTCTTCTGCTGATAACTTGGGATTTCTTCATAGTCTTTAGTCCCAGAAACCCTTATTTCCTTCACGAGATGTGGCTCCTACTTCTTTGAGTAAAAACAAGATCAACGTCTGTTGTGTAAGAGCCAGCACATGCTCATCTGGACAGCTTCCCCCTCTGCCACCGGGAAGTGATGGAATAGGAACTCAGGGTGCCTCTGTCCCCCTCCTCTGACCTGGTCTCTTTCTTTGACTGGGAGACCCCCATCTAGACCAAATGAGAGCACCCAATGGTTTTCTTCTCAGTTCTGAAGCAGTACATCTTCCACAGGCTGGTCTGTTTCCCTGCCTCTCCAAGTTAGCTGGAGAGCAGAGATCACCATCTTTCAAGCAAGGGGACTAAACTTGAAGACCTCTAAGGTCCCTTTTGGCTCTGACACCATCGCGTTGTTACAAGAATCCCCATTGACTTGGACCGCCACCTGGAAATTATAGGGTGTGTAGCAATATGATGACCAGCAGGTGGCGCTGTGTTCCACGCATGGTGATGGATGCTTGGGAAAATGTTGGTGCCTTTTGTGTCACAAAGTTAAGATGCTAATGTTTTAATCGAAATAAGCACTGATCTTAAAATATGAAGATGTTAGCTTTTCTCGCAGGAAATTTTCTGTCATAAAACCGGCATCAGGAATCACTGAAGAGCTGACAATGATGGTCCTTCCAAGTCAAGATTTTATCCTGATTGGAAAGAGAGGCCATCTCCGGTTGAGAGAACAGATTGGTTGGAAGCTTAACTTACCTGCTGTCAGCTTTTAGGGTAATTTGATTGTGAAGGCATCAATTTTCTGGACAGAAAAGGGAAAGGTATTAAACTGGTTTTTAAAAAAATAAGTTTAATGTCTGTCATATCACAAATCAGTGTTAAAACACTAAAACTGTAACCACAATAAATGTCTTATATTATGAAGAAATGATCTTTTTTTGTCCTTATCATAGTTGATTTTCTTTTATACTTTTATGCTTAGCTTTTATGTTTGTTTTTTCTAATGATTATCATTTAAAAATTCACCCTCCTGATCTAGTTATAGGTTCTGTGATGATTATATTCATGTACTCGATATTTATTGAACATCTCTCCAGTACCAGAAAATTCCTGGCTTAGGAATAATCTTTTTATTTAATTTTTAAGAATTCCAGCTTTATTACTGTGTAACTGATTGGAATATTCTTGATTGGAGTGGCCCACCACCGCCAATGAGGCAGGTAAGATTTATGTTCCTAAAAAAGGGGATAGGGGTGAGTCTCAGGGTCGCCTCACATGAAGATGACTGCCTGGCATTTTAGGAGTTGAGTGATCCTGCAAATGGGCAGTCCCTAAACATCCCCTGCCCCTAGATGTTTTATAAATTCCTCCATTAACACTAACTATTTTATAAGAAGCATTGCTTTTTCTCCCCCTCAGAATAAAAAACTGAGAGAAAACTGGGTGACTTTCCTCCAGACAGACAGAGCCTGGGCAGAAAAAGAGCCTCTCTGGTCTCCAGCTCACCGTCTACAGCAGGAGGCAATTAAACTAGCTCAGTATTATCAAACCTCTTTGGCAACCTAATCTTCATATTTTGATACAAAAGCACTGATATATAAAATGGGTAACGTTTTTAAAGTGGAACTTAAACATTTTAATTAAAAAGGAAATATTGTATAGGAACAGTAATAAATTAAGATATCCTCTTCCCCATAAATGGAAAATGTCCTACACTTTGATTTTTTTTTTGCTAAACAATATATTGTACCCTCTGTTTCTTATATTCCCATTCATTTTACCAGCTACCTAGCATCCATTGTGTATGGACAAACTGTGATTTCTGTATACTGTTATTTTAAAGGTCCAGTCTGCTTTCAGTTCAGTTCAGTTCAGTCGCTCAGTCGCGTCCGACTCTTTGCGACCCCATGAATCGCAGCACGCCAGGCCTCCCTGTTCATTACCATCTCTCGGAGTTCACTCAGACTCACGTCCATCGAGTCCGTGATGCCATCCAGCCATCTCATGAGCACCAAGTATAAAATGAGACTCATGAATGATAATCACAGTGTTTTATCTGCTTTGTATCCAGTTAATTTCTGTTGTCCGTTGGAGTGGAACAGTGTCAGGCACAGCCTGATACTCAGAACTCAGGAAGGCTGTTCTGTGTTCCCTCGTGTAATTTCACGGGTGTGGAAATGTCCAAGCTAACTTTTAAAAAAAGATAGTCTCTGAGCTATGGCTCCCTAAACTGATGATCCCATTTATAAGAAGTTCAAATGCGTGAAGACTGCATTTTTAAAGTCTACATCAAAATGAGTTAATTTGCAGGCAATACCATGAGTGGGTCATCTCCAATTCATTCAAAGCAGATGCATACCACATTGTTATAATGTGTGTATTTATTATGTTTTTATTTATTTACTTAGGCTGGCCATGTGGCTTGTGGGATCTTAGTTCCCAAATCTGGGATTGAGCCTGAGCCCTTGGCAGTGAAAGCACCAATTCCTAACCACTGGACTACCAGAGAATTCCCTATTATATTTTTAACTAATTAAAATGTACATGATTTTTAAACCGTGAACCATCTCCGTGGAAGCTGGGGTTCTGGGGGATCTAGTTTGAAGGCCCATGAACCAGAGGACTGCATATAGCGCCTGGGGGGCCGGCCTGAGGAGGAGGAGGAGGGCAGAAAGAAGGGAAGGAATTGCTTCTGAGGGGTAGACGTTTCTGAACACAAAGGGTGACAGCGTCTTCTTTGGTCAACTTTATTAGTCAGGCCTCGCTGAACTCTACTTCAGCTAGGCCTTCCTTGTCTTTTAGACTTTTACGGTCATCTCTGTATTATTTCATTTTAGCAAGAATCCTGCCAAGTCACTTTAGCCTGAATTCCCCATCCTCCATATCTGGTCACCTTCAATACCTGATCAGGTTCCTCACCCCCACCATCCCCAGGTGATGTCTGACCACCCCGGCCTGCCTTCAGCAAGAATCTCGTTAGGGTCCTTTCGCCAGAACCCTCCCTCACCCCCGATGTGTCCTCTTGGTAATTTTCCATTCACTGACCACCCACCCCCTGCTGTTTGGCTATAAATTCCCACTTTCCTTGTTATATTCACAGTTGAGTCCCATCTGTCTTCCCCACTACACAACCCCATTGCAGTGGTCCCTATACCTCTTATGATGGTCCCCGCCTCCGTCTATACCTTTCATTCTTTCTTTTGGTTGTGCTGGGTCTTCGTTGCTGCACATGGTCTTTCTCTAGTTGCAGCGATTGGGGCCCCTCTCTAGCTGCAGTGTGCGGGTTTCTCATTGCAGTGGCTTCTCGTTGTGTACGGGCTCTAGGCACGCAGGCTTCAGTTGCTGTGGCACATGGGTTCAGTAGTTGTGGCTCACGGGCTTAATTCCATGGGATTTTCCCAGACCAGGGATTGCACTGAGTCCCCTGTACTGGCGCTCGGATTCTTAACCTCTGGACCATTAGGAAAGTCCCTTATTTATCATTTGAAACAAGGATTTACAGAGAGGGGCCTTCCTGCAGGCCTTCCCCCAGGCCGTTAGGTTCTGGGGATGACTCAGGGCCCCACCTTAAACAGCCTGGTCTGCCAGGCAGAAGGAAGTGGAGGTTTAGTCATGTTGGGGCTGGGGAGCCATCGGCCTGTTCTAAGCAGGAGGGTGAATGACACGGGCTCTTTAGTGCCAGCCCTCAGGAGCGGCTGAACCAACAGATTTCCACCTGTCCTGAGACCCTGCCCTCTACAGAGAATGATTTCTCAACTGTGAATAAAGACTGGGTGATTTGGACTTCCCGCAGGGCAGACACTGTCTATAAAAAGAGATTGCCCTCCAAACCCAGATCCTCCATTTTTACCACTGATCTGTGGCAGCAAAATCTGTTTAAAAATGCAGCCAAGGGACTTCTCAGTGTGTAAGTCTCCACGCTCCCAATGCAGCAGGCCCAGGTTTGATCCCTGGCCGAGGAACTAGATCCCACATGCCACAACTTAGAGTTCGCAGGCCGCAATTAAAGATCCCACAACCAGGAACAGAGATCAAAGGTCCCACGTGCCACAACTAAGACCCAGATCAACCAAATAAATAAAAACAAATATTTTTTTAAAAAGACTAGAGAAACACAGATAAGGAAAAAAGATTTTTTAAAATATAAATAAAAATTCAGTCACTAAGAGTCCTCAGTTTCCATGAATTAGAGACAGGGGGCTTGGGAACCAAGTAAAGACGGAAACTAACTTAGCTTTGCCAACACTTTCGGATTAAACATTCTACAAGCCCGAGGAGTCAGAGGAGCATAACTTACTTTCCAAATTTGGACTGTCCTTCAAAGTCTGGTCCAAATGCCACATCTTCCCAGATCCACCCCAGCAAGAAGGGGTTGTTCTTTTCTCTAAAGGCCCCAAACACTTTGTCCTTTTAAAAGAACGTATCTGGACCTTTCCTTAGTGGCACCAGTCACTTTCTGCTTGGTATTGGGGTTATGTGGATGAAGAATTTATTCCTTCCCTGAAACTGGAGCTCCTGGGTGGGGAGTATATATCAGTTCATTGTGCCTGAGGACTTGCTTCATTAAATGTTTGAGAAGTGAACCTAAGAATAGGCAGCTTGATAGAAACAAAAGCAGTAAATCATCATGTAGAAAAACAGCCTTGCTAGAAATTCAACCACTAATAATTGAATTTAAATTATTAAATTCAATTTAAGGGACTTCCCTGACGGTCTGATGGTTAAGACTCCGCCCTTCCACTGAAGGGGCACAGGTTCAATCCCTGGTCAGGGAACTAAGATCTCACATGCTGGGTGATGTGGCCAAATAAATAAATTCAATTAAAAAAAATTTAACAGTCCACACTCATGGTTGGCAGCCTTGTGGAAAAACATGCTGTTATGGATTGAATTGTTGATTGACTATGAATCCAAAATTCATATGTTGAATCCAAGGACCTCAGAATGTGACCTTATTTGGAAGTAGGGTTGTTGCAGATATAATTAGTTGAGATGAGGTCATCAGGGTGGGTGATACTCTAACATGACTGATGCCCTTATAAAAAGGGGGAATTAGGACATATGCTCGCACATGGGGAGAACAGCATGTGAAGATGAAGACAAGAGATTGGGGCAAAGCTTCTGCAAAACCAAGAAATGTCAAAGATTGCCGGTGAGCCCCCAGAAATGAGGGGATAGGCACAGAACAGAACTCTTCTTTGAATCCCTTGGAAGGAACCAACCTTGCTAATGCTTTGATCTCAGACTTCGGCCTCCAGAAACTATGAGACAATAAATTTCCGTTGTTTAAGCCACTCCGTGTCTGGTACTTTGTTTCAGCAGCGCTAGCAAGCTAGACACATGCCCATTTGTATGCCACTGTTGAGACTGGGGACTGTTTACGCTCTCAGACCCAGCATTCACTTCAGAAATAACCCTACAGGTCAAAAAATACTTAATGGAATCAGTCAGTTCAGTTGCTCAGTCGTGTCTGACTCTGCAACCCCATGGACTGCAGCACGCCAGGCTTCCCTGTCCATCACCAACTCCCAGAGCTTGCTCAAACTCATGTCCATCAAATCGGTGATGCCATCCAACCATCTTATCCTCTATTGTCCCCTTCTTTTCCTGCCTTCAGTCTTTCCCAGCATCAGGGTCTTTTCCAATGAGTCAGTTCTTCTCATCAGGTGTCCAAAGTATTGGAGTTTCAGCATCGGCATCAATCCTTCCAATGAATATTCAGGACTGATTTCCTTTAAGATTGACTACTCAGCAATAAAGAGGACCAGATTGTTGATACATGCAACAGCTCAGATGAGTCTCCAGGGAATGAGGCTCAGTGGAAAAATCCAGTCCTAAAAGGTTACATCCTGACTGATTCCATTTATATACCTGAAATGACAAAACTGTAGAAATGGGGAATAGATTCGTGGTGCCATAGGGTTAGAAGTGAAGGAGGAGGGCATGATTATAAAAGGGCAATGAGAGGCATCTTTGTAGTCAGAGTTGTTCTTTGTCTTGACCATAATGGTTGTTACTTGAACCAATATATGATAAAGTTGCATAGAACTAACACACACACACATACAAGGGAAACTGGGGAAATCTGAATAAGACCGGTAAACTGTATCAATGTCAGTATCCTGGCTTTTGCAAGATGTTATCATCAAGAGAAAATGGGCAGAGGGAACAGGAAATTTTCTCTATATTCTTACAAGTGCATGTGAATTTACCATGACTCCAAAATAAAGTTTAACTCAATATATGACTTTGTCCAAGGATGTTCATAGCATCCCTGCTGAGGATAGAGGAACATCGGAAATAACCTAAACTACCAACGACAGAAGTCAGCTAAAACCCTGAGGGTTTAACTCTGGGGAGTAATGTCTAGCTCTGAACAATGACAGGTCTGTGGACTGAATAAATATAAAACTGAATCAGTGTTCAGTGAAAAAGCAGATGGCCTCACAGCAGGTTCTCGCTGAGCCATTCTGTGAAAAGCATGGCTATACCTTGGCAGAGAATAATTCAAAAGAATGGAGCTAATTTACAGGTTCAAGTCCACTGAATCCTTCTCTTCCTTCTCCTTTTCTTTCCCTCTCACTCTCTCTAAAACTTTACTTCTGTTTCAAATGATGGAATCCCGAGCCTCGCCATCCCCTGATCGCTGGCTCCTCTTTCCGTCTCCAGCAGATGGCAGAAGTGTTATGTTACAAGGATGGTCCCCTCGGTCTCCGTTTCCTAGGAAGGAGCTGCAGACCCCAACAGCAGGTGGGGCTCCAGCATCAAGTCCCTCCAGTTCAAGGGATCCAGACATCAGAACTGCCCTCTCAGAACTCCAGGGCAAGAAGTCTGGCCACAGTAGGGTTAACGGTCCACATTCCAGAGTCAGGGAAAAGGAGGCTGGAAGGTCACAGACAAGGGGAGAGGGTTCGGAGGGCCCCCTCCTCACAACACGGCCAGCTCTGTTGGGAGAGATAGATCACCCGCAACAATGGCCACAGCTGTTTTCGTCTGCCCTGAAGGAAACTGACTTAGGAAGCAGGTATCAGAGGGGGCCCTTCCTGCAGGGGCTTCTGTCTGGCTTGTAAAACTGTCAGAACAGCTGCATTTATGTGTCGAGTGATGGATGATGGAAAGGAGGGACAGACGGCCGCGGATGGACACAGTGACTTACAAGTCGAGGCAGGTGGCAGAGGCTCTGCAGGTGGGGTGTGCTGATTCATTTGCCCAGTGAAAATACCAAACACCACAGTCCACTTCCCAGCCTCCTTCGAGGCCTGGAGCGAGTGTGCCTCCTTAAACAATCCATCTGCCACGAACACTTCCGTGGGTGCTCCTTTCTTTTCCTGCACCTCAGGTGTGAATCTTCCTCCCCCTCCCCGGGCCCTCTCTTTTCCAGGGTGTGTGTGTGTGCTCAATCACTCAGTCGTGTCCAACTTTTTGCAACCTTATGGACTGTAGCCTGCCAGGCTCCTCTGTCCATGGGACTCTCCAGGCAAGAATACTGGAGTGGGTTGCCATACCTTCCTTCAGGGGATTTTCCCAACCCAGAGATCGAACCCAGGTCACCAGCATTGCAGGCAGATTCTTTACTATCTGAGCCACCAGGGAAAGGTAGCAATTCCTGTGGCCAGCTGGACCTGGTACTGCTTCACCGAATGCATCCATCCCATGCTCTGCACCAATAAGGTTTTCCACACAGGACTCAAAGCTGGTTTTGAAAAATGTAATGGTCTGGGAAACAAGAAAAAAAATGTCAGCACTAAAAATGCTGGCTTCCACTTTTGCTAAGAAAAGGGATTTTGTGCTCTCCACTTCTACCCACAGCGTGGCCTGGGAAATAACTGCCTTTGGCACATCAGCCTGCCAAGAAGTGCCTGTCACCAAGCACAAGATCTCCAGGGAGCGTGAGCTGAGGTTTCCTCCTTGTCTCTATCACCAGAGCCTGCTGACCTCTCACCCTGGCCTGGAAACCAGAATCCCTGCCCCCTCGGAAGTAGAAGCCCCTGCTGTGACCCTCCAGATTTCCCTCTTGCCTTCCAGAGGGATGATGACAAGAGGGGCCTTCTTGGTCAGGATAATTGATGCTGAGCCACATGTAGACCAATGAGAGTTCTTAAAAAGCTGCCTTCTGCCTCTGCCTGGGTCCGTGGGGGCCAATAGACACCACCGCTTTATTTTGGTGGGGTGACAAATGAACTTGGCCTGAGAGACGGGATCAGCAGGGCTAAGACCTGCAGAGGACTCAGAGCTGTAGTTTGCTTCATTAAGCTAGTGCCGAGTTTGTTTTGAGAAAGCCCGAGGGACCCAGGGAGGTAGAGATGAGGAGCTGGAGCTCGTTTTGATGTCCGAAAACTGCAGCCGCCTGCACGTGGGAGGCGCTGAGAGCAGGCTTGCCTCACACGCCCCCCTCACCGTTGGTCACCTGGGAGCACCAGCAGCAATTTGGGAGATTTCTGAGCTCAAGGAGGAGTCTTTGGGGAGGGCTTGCCTGGAGCACACCCCGTTCCCTCCTCCTGGGCTGAGGGAAGCATGGGACCAGCCCTGCCCCAGCCTGTCCTCATTGGCTGGCATGAGGCAGAGGGGGCTTTAAAAAGGCAAACGTGTCCGGGCTGGGGACTGGAGCCTGTGCTACTAGGAAGGCCGAGTGCCCTCCTCCAGCTGGCACTATGCAGCTCTCTCTTGCCCTGTGTCTCGTCTGCCTGCTGGTGCATGCAGCCTTCCGCGTGGTGGAGGGCCAGGGGTGGCAGGCCTTCAAGAATGATGCCACGGAAATCATCCCTGAGCTGGGCGAGTACCCCGAGCCTCTGCCAGAGCTGAACAACAAGACCATGAACCGGGCGGAGAACGGAGGGAGACCTCCCCACCACCCCTTTGAGACCAAAGGTATGTGACGCAGGAGAGTATTTTTAGCATAAGGGTCCTGGGAAGGTTCTCTTTGGGACTGTTACCAGCACCAGTGGACAGACAACTTTGCCAGGAGGCCAGGGAAAGATGCCATGCCAGCTGTATCCTTAGAACTCAAGTGCGAGGGCGTGGGGCTGACAGGGTCCTGGGAGTGAAAGCCCAGAGCAGGAGGGAGGCTGCGGTGGTGGGTGCAGCACTGGGACAGGCTCAGGGGCTCAGAAAGGAGATTTCAAAGAATCCCCTCCTGAGAAGAGAGGAGTAGGGTCCAACTGCTGACCCCACTGGGGGGGGGGCGGACAAGGCAAGGGAGCTTCGCGCCTGTGAGCACCCGCTAGATGCAGTTGCTACATGGGCTATGCCCGGACCGTACCCCAGGGAACGCCCAAGGTCCTCCTCCCAAGGAGGCTTCAGAGATGAAATGGCTTATTAAGCCAGCTGAGATTTGAAGCCAGTTTAATCCAATTACAAGACAGCCCTGGCAGGGGACTGCATGGGGGATGTTGGAGGCCAAAAGTCACAGCGAATCCTGGCAAAGCAGTGAGAAAGGGACGCCAGAGGGGTACCCCTTCAGCCCCCACCATCCATGATCTACCCAGTGAGCTGGCCCTTGAAGGAATGGGTGCTACAGCTACCTGGGTGGGGGCCCTGGAGGGGAAGCAACATCCTTGGGGCTAGGCGTAGACACAGGTGGCACCCTCAGTCCTGAGTCCCCACCCTAGACCCAGCCTTACCTCCTTCCTGGGAGGGATCCTGACCCTGGTGAAAGGGCAGAGACCCCACCTGGGTCCCTGGCTGGGTCTGCAAAGAGAAGCCTGAGGGGCAGCATGCGCAGCTGGCTCTGCAGCTGGCAGGAATGGCTGGGGGCGGGGGGCCAGAATGATGCTTCAGAGGAAGGCCCTCTGGCCGCAGTCCAGGTGGGAGAGGAGTCCACGGCCCTGGCCCTGGGATCCCATCCTGCCCCACCTCCCAAACAGCTGGGAATGGGGGCTCTGAAGAGGGCACACCAGAGGAGCCGTGCCTCTCCCCTGCTCCTGCCCAGGGAAGATCAAGTAAACTCAAGAGATGGGCTGTAAGGAAGCCAAGACGTTCATCTCTCTGGGTTCCCATGAATGCCACAGGCGCAGAGGAAGCCACGTGCTCCAGAGTCATCCTGTGCAGAGGAAGCACCTGACCTAGGGGTACTATTCTTGGAAAGCCCCAGGCCTCCTTCCCTGGGCAAACAGGCCGCCCCCACACACCACCCCTGCGGGCCTAGGAGCAGGGGCAAGGGTGCCAAACCAGACCAGAAACAAGGAGGAAGGCAACCCCCCACACCCTCCGCTGCTGTGCTTGTTCTCCAAGGTAGGGGTGTGGGGGGCTGGTCTTGTTTGTCTCCTCTCTGGTTTTGGTCATAGGACTATTTTTCATCCCTTTGTGTCACATTGAAACTGTCCCTATGAGACCCTTGGGGATGGACAGGTGCTCACATGAGGACCAGCTGTTGAAAAAAGCTCCTACCAGTCTAAGTCCATAGTAGGAGAGACATGATCAAGGTGTCTTCAGGCATCAAGCCAGACCTTAGAGCCCAGTCTCCCCCCGCCCAGGGAGCAGGTCTATGCCACCTTTGGGTGTTCACAGAATAGCACAGAAGAAGAGACGCGCCCAGCGCCCACCACAGTGCCTGGTACACACCAGGTACTTAATAAGTGTTTGTGGCAACTGAAGCTTTAGGTTTTCAGTCAGATCTTAGCCCCCTGATAGGGAAGGAACGGTAGTAAAAGTAGTAAAAGGCAGCCCTTTGGCCCCCCTCACTCCTCCGCCCAACATCCCACGGTGCCCAGGCACAAAACTTCCACTTTGCAGGAGCCTGGAGGTGCAGGGGCCTCAGAGGTGCAGAGTCAGGAGACCAGCTCTGCCTTTCCGGAAGGAGCTTTTCCTTCTCCGGGCCTCAGTGATAATGAGGGGGTTGGAGGTGCTGCCATCGGCTCCTTTCAAGTCTAAGGACTTCAGTCTCCTCTTCACCTCTCCTTCCATCCCTCTCCTCCTCAGTAGCTGCTCTGATTTATTACCGTCAATTAACCCCTACTCCTTTCTCCATCCCCTCTGCACCCTGTCACTCCTCCCAACCAGCTAGAAAAGGAATTTGGGAGAAGTCAGAGCCATTCAGAAGGTGTGGTTAATAACTACCCTGCTGAGGCCAGGGGCCCTGTGGGACAGATGTGACTTAAGTCTGGCATAGAGGACCCCCTTGGAGAGGAATAATAACTGTAATAGCACCAACACTTCCAACTCTTACTATGTTCCAGGCAGCGTCCCCTGAATTATATACGTAAAGGTTGGCTCATTGAATCTTCTAGACAACCCATTTTACAGATAGGAAGCACACAGAGGTTAAGCAACTTGTCCAAGGTCACACAGTCATGGAACTGATATTCGAACCGAAGCAGTCACTTGGCTCCAAAGTTTTAGGGCGAGAAGGTGGACCAGTGATCTTTCCACCAGCTCCAGAGTATCTGGGCTCTTCCCATAATAGACCCCCAGGGGCAAAAGCGTCTGCGGAGAGGCAGGTCTGGGGCGGGCAGGGGTGGTTTGGGGGGAGCCCAGCCGGGTGGCCGTCCTCACGCGCGCCTCTCTCCGCAGACGCCTCCGAGTACAGCTGCCGGGAGCTGCACTTCACCCGCTACGTGACCGACGGGCCGTGCCGCAGCGCCAAGCCGGTCACCGAGCTGGTGTGCTCCGGCCAGTGCGGCCCGGCGCGCCTGCTGCCCAACGCCATCGGCCGTGGCAAGTGGTGGCGCCCGAGCGGGCCCGACTTCCGCTGCATCCCCGACCGCTACCGCGCGCAGCGGGTGCAGCTGTTGTGTCCCGGCGGCGCGGCGCCGCGCGCGCGCAAGGTGCGCCTGGTGGCCTCGTGCAAGTGCAAGCGCCTCACTCGTTTCCACAACCAGTCCGAGCTCAAGGACTTCGGGCCCGAGGCCGCGCGGCCGCAAACGGGCCGGAAGCTGCGGCCCCGCGCCCGGGGCACCAAAGCCAACCCGGGCGAGCTGGAGAACGCCTATTAGAGCTGGCCCGCCGCCCCATGGGCGGCCCCCAATCCGGGCGCCCCAGGTTTCCGCCCTCTGCGCGCGGTTTGATCGGTTGGGTTTCATTTTTAATACCTGCAACCCGGGGCCGGGCCGGGGTGCTGAGACCTTCCCGGCTGCAGGCCTTGTGGATCCCGGGGTCAGCAACCATCCCACCTCCCGCCCGTGCCGAGGGGGTCCCGGGGGCAGGGGAGGGCGCTGAGAGTCACAGACACTGAGCCACACAGCCCCGCCCCGCCGGGGCCGCCTACTTTTGATGGTCCCACTTGAGAGGAGGCGGAAAAGGAAGCATTTCATTGCCCTGGAGTTTTAAGGGAGCAGTGGAGGGAAGCCCAGGAACTGGTGAAGAGCGTTCGATACGATCCCCCCTCCCCCACCTCTCTGCCAGGCAGAAGAGCCTTGAGTGCCCAGAACACAAGACTGGGTCCCTAGATGGGGTTTCTAGTCCTGCCCCTGCCCCCAGCGTGCCAGGTGATCTCGGATATTACGCTCTTGTCTTCCTGGACTTCGAGTTCCTCTTTGTAAAATGAAAGTGGGGGTGGGATAAGCATCTGGAGCGATCTGCTGTCACGTGATTCCATGGACTCGGGTGCCCTTTGAATGGGCAGAGGAGAGAGAGTTTGGATTGAATCATTGATGGGGTCGCTTCCAGAATTCGGAGTTGTAATCCTCTGATCTGACAGCCAAAGATGAAAAAAGGAAAAGAGTCTATTTATGGCTGACAGACTCGTGGGAGAAGCTGTGGTGTATCCCAGCCTGGGATCCCAGATGTTTCGCTACCTCCACTTTCCATCACAAAGGACACGAAACAGCATCATCCATTGGAATAGAGAGGAAGGTCCCAAGGATGGCGGGAGGCACAGAGATTACTCTGTGCTCAAAGAGCACCAGGGCCACCCCCTCCCAACCCATACCCATCATGGCCATATTTTATTTAAGGTCACCTTCTGTAGAGAAGCCCAAGGTCACAGCACACTGGGCTTGTGGGCCCAAGGGAGCAGCCACCATCGGTTCAAAGACCAGAGGGTTCCTTTCAAGACCCTCCTCCTGCCTACCACTCAAGGAAACATTTCTGTTTGGAAAAGAGCTTCTTACTGCTGTTATGTGTGATGGCATAGCTTACATTAAAATAATATTATTGGGGAAAAAATTACAAGTGCTGTATATATGCTGAGAAACCGCAAAGCTTAATAGCTGCCATCCAAAAATCTTTTGGAAAATCATTTCCAGGCATCACTTACTTTCTATGCAGTTTTTAATTGCTTAAAAAAAATTTTTTTTTGTTTTTAAACGGAAGCACATGCCATGTGAAAGCCTGCCCAGCTGGTTGTTTCTGCAATCTTTTCAAGTGGAATTTGTCCACAAGAATGAAAGTAGCAGTTTTTTTTTTTTTCTAAAAAGTTAAGTAACATATTTATTTTCTCACTTAAGTTATTTATGCAAAAGTTTTTCTTGTAGAGAATGACAACGTTAATATTGCTTTATGAAATACCAGTCTGTTCTTTCAGAATCCAGAAGCATTGTTAATAAAAGCAACGAATTGTTGCGGAGAGGATGTGGTCTTGTTTTGTCAACCACATGTGGTCATTTCTGTCAACGTTAACATTCTTCTCTTGGTCACTAAAGCTCAAACCTGGGAGGCACCTTTGACAGTGTTACGGTGGCCCTTGTGGCAATTACATCCTTCCTTTGAAAGGTCACGTTCATCCCTTCTTTTCCAAACCTAGACTTCATCCCCTCACCTCAGCCATTGTATTAACCTCAGCCTAGTCTCCCTTCCGCACAGCCTGGCCCCCACACTGTCTTCCAAAAACACTGTTCTCCTCATGTCATACCTCTGTTCAAAAACTCCTCGGGACTTCCCTGGTGGTCCAGTGGTTAAGACTTCTGCTCCCAATGCAAGGTGACTGGGTTCAATCCCTGGTCAGGGAACTAGATCCCACATGCTACAACTGAGAGTTCACATTCCATAACGAAAGATCCTAAGTGACACAATGAAGATCAAAGATCCCACGTGCCGCAACTAAGACCTGCGGCTGCTGCTGCTGCTGCTAAGTCGCTTCAGTTGTGTCTGACTCTGTGCGACCCCATAGACGGCAGCCCACCAGGCTCCCCAGTCCCTAGGATTCTCCAGGCAAGAACACTGGAGTGGGTTGCCATTTCCTTCTCCAATGCAGGAAAGTAAAAAGTGAAAGTGAAGTTGCTCAGTCGTGTCCGACTCCTAGCGACCTCATGGACCATAGCCTACCAGGCTCCTCCATCCATGGGATTTTCCAGGCAAGAGTACTAGAGTGTGGGGTGCCATTGCCTTCTCCCAAGACCTAGTGCAGCCAAATAAATAAAAACATTTTAAATCCTTCAATAGCTCCTCCTATCCAGGATCAAGTTCAGGCTGCTCAGTCTGACATGGAAGACTCCTTGGTCCCCATCCCCCACTCTCCCAAACTCCCTAATGACTCCCAAGTGGCCCCAGAGTTTATTGCCCTCATTTACCACCCCCCCCCCCAACAACTCCTGCTCTTTCTTTGGGGTTCATGTTCCTTGTCACCTCTTCCCTGAACCTTCTAGAAATATTCCAACTCCCACTGATCCCCTCTCCCCAGATGCCCGGCCCCTTTGTCCTGGTTACTCCTTTGACTTTTGATTCTCTGTCTTCCATTTAGCATTCCTTCATGGGTCACCTGTCCCCCCCAGTCAAGCCATGTTCAGTACCAGAACAGACACAAAGTCAAGTGTCAGGACCAGCTCACAGGAGCTCAGTCAAGCTCTTTCCCAAATGTGAATCTAATGCCTCCGTGATGAAAATGTAAACTCTTCACAAGCAAGGACCATGACTTGTGCTTTTTTCAAAACTCTTGTCTCACTTCATAGTGCTAGGCACTACCAGAGGCTCAAGAAATACTCTCCCTTTGCCGTAAGATGACCCTTTGCAAAGGTTTGAATCCAGCCCATCTTGGGGTAACCCCACCCCAAGATCTTCCCTGTAATTTTCCCCCTTAACTCCCAATAAGCCCTCCTAAACCCATTATCATCATCCACAAGTCTTTGATAGGTGTCAGTGGATGTTGCTGCCTCCAGGCCCCAAGGAGACCTCAGTGAGACCCTGCAGAGAATCCATGCATCATGAGAGTCCCAGGGCCCAGAACACGAGCTCAGGTGGGAAATGGCTACATCGTCCAGCCCCCCAGAGGTGATGTGGCACAGTTGGGTGGGCAATGGGCTCTGGAGCCAGGTTGGTGTTTGAACATGAGGACATGGAGGCACCAAGGGGTTAAATGGTTTGTCCATAGCCAGCCGTAGGCTCAGATCCTTACCCTGACACCCACTCGAGCTGCTCAGAGACTGGTGGTCACGTGGGCAAATAATCAGGTCACACTGTTCTGTACAAAGTGTTACAGGGACCAAGGATGGCAGTAATTTGCTCTGTGGTGGGTGGGAATGAGGGATCAAGCTTAGGGAGGGTTTCAAAGAGGTGGATTAGCAGTTTACCAGGTAGAGAAGGGAGAGAAGGCAATGGCACCCCACTCCAGTACTCTTGCCTGGAAAATCCCATGGACAGAGGAGCCTGGTAGGCTGCAGTCCATGGGATCGCGCGCGAAGATTTGGACATGACTGAGCGACTTCACTTTCACTTTTTACCTTCCTGCATTGGAGAAGGAAATGGCAACCCACTCCAGTGTTCTTGCCTGGAGAATCCCAGGGACAGGGGAGCCTGGTGGGCTGCCGTCTATGGGGTCACACAGAGTCGGACACGACTGAAGTGACTTAGCAGCAGCAGCAGCAGGTAAAGAAGGGAACATGGACATTCTAGGCAGAGGGCACGGCCCCAGCCAAGACACTGAGGCTGAAGGTTCATGGGCGGAGGAGAATCAATTCCTTAATGTGTACTGAGTCCTTGTCATGTGCAAGGCAGTGTGGGGGAACAGAGGATTCAAACCAACCCCCTAACCCTGAGTTAACACCTAGGGTCTGCTTCTGGGACCTGAAGATTTAGGAGAGATGACCCAGGCTATAATCCCATTACCGCGAGGGGAAAAAAACCCAAAGGCTAAATTGTAGGTCGGGTTAAGGGTTATTTATGGAAAGTTATATTCTACCTACATGGGGTCTACAGCCTGGCGCCAATCAGAAACGGAACAGACAACAGGCTCAGTTGGGAGGGCAGCGTTGTGCTGTGGGAGTGTTATGTTCTGGGGGTGCAGCCAGACGTGGGGCTTGTATTAGTAGTCTGAAAGTCAAACAGACAGAGGGAAAGAGGGAAATATTAATAGGTCTCTCTGTCTCTGTCTCTCAGACACACACATTTCTTGCTCTTCCTATATCACAAGTGCAGACCAGACCATCTTTGCACAAGGAGGTAGAGCAGAAGAAACTCAAAGAAGTCACAGGAAACCGTTTTCCTTGAAGCAAGCAGGACTTGGGCAGCTGGGGAAGGTGGAGAACCTGCAAAAGCCACCTGCATGTGTGTGAGCTGAGCTTCCAGACGTGGCAGCTGGAGGCTGGTGCCGTATCCCATACCCCTCCTACTTGATCCCAGACTCAGGCTTGCCCTAGTTCCTGATCACTGAGCTCTGGGGCCTGCAGTCCTTCCTGCTCGCTCCTCCCCCTTCCTGGAGCGCATCCTCTGTGTTCTCCCTCATCCAAGGGCAGGCAGAGGGGGTCAGATCTGGCAGCTTTGACCAGTAGCTGAAGTGCCTTTAGTGGCCAGAGGGGCAGAAGGAGGGGGACTGTTGCTCTTAATGCAATCATGTGCCTGGTTTGTCAGGACACCTATGGGCTCAATGTAATTACTAATAGCTCCCCCTTTTAGCCTCAAAAATGTCCTGATTTGGACAATAAACTATCTGGCTCCCCTGCTATTAAGAGACACAACTTTCTGTGGAGTGGCTGGGCTTACCCATTTCTAAATGCTGGTCCTTTGCCTGGGCTGCTCCCCGGGGCACCCCCAGTACCCAGCATGCAGTAGGTGCATCATGGTTGCATAGTCGTTGTTCAGTTTCTATAGGATTTCTTTCCTCATGAGATCAGGTGGGCTTCCCGGGTGGTGCTAGTGGTAAAGAATCTGTCTGCCAATCCAAGAGACCTAAGTGCATGCGGCTTTGATCCCTGGGTCTGGAAGATCCCCTGGAGGAGGGCATGGCAACCACTCCAGTATTTTTTTTTTTTTAATTGAAGGATAATTGCTTTACAGAATTTTGTTGTTTTCTGTTAAATCTCAACATGAATCAGCCATAGGTATATATATATATATATCCCCTCCCTTTTGAACCTCCCTCCCGTCTCCCTCCTCATCCCACCCCTCTAGGTTGACACAGAGCCATTGTTTGAGTTTCCTGAGACATAAAGCAAATTCCTGTTGGCTATCTTTTTTGCATACTGTAATGTAAGTTTCCATGTTGCCCTCTCCATATCTCACCCTCTCTTCCCCTCTCCCTATGTCCATATGTCTATTCTCTATGTCTGTTTCTCCATTGCTGCCCTGCAAATAAATTCTTCAGTATCATTTTTCTAGATTCCATATATATGCATTAGTATATGATATTTATCTTTCTCTTTCTGACTTACTTCATTCTGTATAATAGGTTCTACATTCATCCACCTCATTAGAACTAACTCAAATGCACTCTTTTTATGGTTGAGTAATATTCCATTGTGTATATGTACCACAACTTCTGTATCCATTCATCTGTCAACTTCTGTATCCATTCATCTGTCAGTGGACATCTAGGTTGCTTCCATATTCTAGCTATTGTAACCAGTGCTGCAATGAACAATGGGATACATGTGTCTTTTTCAATTTTGGTTTCCTCAGGGTATATGCCTAGGCATGGGATTGCTGTGTCATATGGTGGTTTTATTCCTAGTTTTTTAAGGAATTTCCATACTGTCTTCCATAGTCTTCCACTTCCGTATTCTTGCCTGGAGAATCCCTATGGACAGGAGCCTGGTGGGCTAAAGTCTGTAGAGTAACAAAGAGTCAGGCACGACTGAGCGACTTACACACATGCATGAGATTAGGTGGATGGAATGGACTGGGATGTATGGATGATGGTGGGAGGCGGGAGAGGCTTGACCAGATTATTTCATATTGGGTTTCTGAGAATAAGACAGCTCTTACCCTCAAGCAGTTTCTAACCTTGCTCAGGGTCAAGTGGAAAACAAGGGCACTAGGTACCATTGTGGAGTATGTGACCACTTGCCAGCAGAGTGGCAGAGTCAGGAGGGGGTGGGGGGTTTGAGGAAACAAGGCAGGGGTGGGCTCCGTCTGAGCTGTGAAGGCTGCGAGGACGCAGAGAGGAGAGGCAGTGGAAGCCAGAGGAGCTGCGAGGGGAGCGGCAGCGATGCTGGCATGGGACCTGGCACACAGTGGGCTCTCTCTAGCTATGATTATTACATATGGAAGCAGAAGCCAGGAAGGAGAGAAGGGTAGGGGCAGGGGTAGATACTGTCTATCATGGCAGGAGAGAGGGGGCATCCACTGGCAAGGGGGAGGGGCTGAGTCCCCATAAAGGTGGCACTGACTCCGGGGGGAAAGGCAAGGAGCTGAATCACAGGTGCCAAAGGGTGCCCCAAGTGATATTCTGTTCTCCACCAGCCTGGCAGTGCTGTTTTGGAGACTAAATCCTGACTTTCTTACAAGCTCCCTCAGCCCCAGTTCCCAATTTCCCTCCAACTGCCTGGGTTGCCTGAGCTTGGGTTCTGCCTATCGAGAAGGCCAGAGCTGGCAGTGGGCAACTGCAGGTGGGATACTGGTACCCAGGAGGGACAGTAAGAAAGAGAGATGGAAAAAGAGGAGCCCAAACCACAAACCTCACTTGCTTGACACCTTCCTGAGGGCTGATCCTGCCAGCAGTTTGAAGGCGGAGGCAGGAGAGATGGGGGCAGGAGAGGAAGTAGGAGGAGAAGATGGACATGGGAAGGAGAAGAGAAATAATCATTCATTCATTCCACTGAAATTGAATGGGTGCCGGCAGCATTCGAGGCATCACTCTAGGCTCTGGGCACAAGGTTGCCATCATGGAGCCTCTCAAAGCTCCCTGCTGGCTGGGAGATGGATGTTAGAGAACAAGGAAATGCATAGCATGATGCCCAGGAGTGAAAAGTTTGGTAAAGAAAAATAAAGCTGGTGAGTAGACAGAGCACCCTGGAGGTGGCCAGGTCAGGCCTCTCTGAGGAGGTGGTATTTGAGATGAAACCCAAATGCAGTGGGGGAGTGAGCCACCCAAGGATGGGGTGGGGCGGGGGGGATGTGTGTGCCTGGAAGGGAACGGCAAGTGCAAAGGCCCTGAAGGTATGGAGGGGGTGGAGAAGCGACACCACTAATTGCCTTGGGTGCCTTTCAGGCGTCTCCATGCCAAGGCTGCTAACCCCTGATCTGGAAGCCAGCATGGTAATTATAATCATAGTAGGATGAGGTGTGTGTGTGTGTGTGTGTGTGTGTGTATAAAAAAGGGAGACTCTCTCTTTGTATGTTCTCCTGTCTCTGTATATTAAAGACCAAGTGACTCCCGGTCAAGAATAATTTGCATATGGAGAGAATTCTCTGGTGAGCTTCCCAGGTGGAGCAGTGGTAAAGAATCTGCCTGCCAATACAAGAGATCAAGAGACGCGGGCTCGATCCCTGGGCTGGGAAGATTCCCCTGGAGTAGGAAATGGCAACCCGCTCCGGTATTCTTGCCTGGAAAATTCCAAGGACAGAGAAGCCTGGCTGGCTAGAGTCCATGGAGTCACAAAGAGTTGGACATGACTGAGTGACTGAGCACGTTCACACAGGAGACCTCCTGGCAGTCCAGCAGTTAGACTTCACTTTTCAGTGCAGGGGTTATGGGTTCAATCCCTGGTCAGGAAGGCTAAGATCCCACATGCCTAGCGGCCAAAAAGTAAAAAAACAGAGAACAGAAACAATATTGTAACAAATTCAATAAAGATTTTTTAAATGGTCCACAAAAAATCTTTTTAAATTAATTATTAATTGATAAATAATTATTAATTAACTATTCAAGCCTTTATTCTTAAAGCATGAGATAGGTTTGATTAAAGTTGTGGGCACTGGACAGATGCCTTCTTTCTAGGACACACATATGTTATGAATTCATATATAAGATAGTCCTCAGCTTTTAGTGGATGCCCACAAAATTCAGCCAGGGTTGGAAGCAAGGACTAGCTTGGCTTGGGAAAATGCAGATGTGTACACGTTGATTATTCTTTCCTGCCGTGGCTCTAACCCAGACATATATATATGTGTAGAAATGTACATGTTTATTCTGAGACCCTGAATCAGGGGATGGAGATCTGAAGGGGAAGTAGGAGTCTAGAAATTAATTCCTTTCCGAAAGATTTGTTCTTACTTCTCGAAACTGGACAGGATTGTTCCCATCAAGGGGCACACTCTTGTAGCAGCATCCACTATAAACCCCTTTCCTAGAAAACTGGCTTTCACCCATGCTGGTAAGTGTGCCTAGGACACTCTCCTTCTACGTCTCTGGTCTAGAAAGTCCTCTTGACCCTCAAGTCTCAAATGCCGCCTCCTTATGGGGCAGACCACCATGCCATGTACACACCTCATCACAGAACATCACATGGGCTGAACCTGGCTACCTCTTCTTTCACATGTGAGTCTATGGAGGGCAGGGTCCCAGGCTTTGCACATTTGTAGCCCCAGCACCTTTGCACAGGCTTGGCCAGAGTTGATGCTTAATACTTGTTTATTGAATTAACGGATATTTGGACAGTAGGGCAGCAATGAAAACTCCAGCATCCTTCCAGCTGAGCAGCAGGCAAGAGCTCTGGGACAACCTTTCCAAAAGCATTTCCTTCATTCAAGTTCCGTAGCTTTGCAATGTTGCTGGGGGCAGCGGGGCCCCTCCCAAGAAAACCAAGGCCATGGTTGTTTACCCAGGAAATTATCAAGCATGCAAATTACAGACACCTCTATCACTTGGCCAACAATTTGGTGTTGTGGTGTGAGGTTATTTCTATGTCTGAAGAAAACAGCTCAGCTCTGACTAAAGAAATAAATGATATCATTTTTCGTTCAGGCAACCAGATTCCTTGGTACAAAAGGCTCCCTGGGGAGGAACGCCGGGACAGCGTGGCTCCTCTGAGGCTATTTACATCTGTCAGCTTCTCTAATCTCTGGCCTGCCTTCCTCTGCCTGTTTCCTTCCTTCACACAGAGGTTGGTGTTGAGCCCTGTCCTTGCAAAGAGAATGCTGGGTCCACCGGTCCTCACGTATGCACTGAGGGTGGGTGGGGTGTGAGGTTTTGGCCGAGTGGCATTTGGGGTATTTTTCCCCCTTTTTCTTAGAAACCAGCTTCAATTTAAGATAATGACTCTCTTGGCTGGTTGGTGATCGCTATTTGGAGGGACTTATTTTTCCCTGTTCAATTTGGCTAGGAAAAATTGGATCTAAAGGGGAACATTTTCTAAAAATGTTGCTGGACAGTTTGTAGGGCACCAAGGGTTGCTTTCCGGGTCACCTGTTCATGATAGCCTGGGTGTCTTTGTCTTAAAAGAAGAGATGGAGTTGGAAACAGACTCGCAAGCCTTTTATGACCAGTGGGGTCAGGATGGTTCTCTAAAATGTCACTGACTCTGCAGTGACTTTAATGGGAAGGGAATCTAAAAAAGAGAGGATACTTGTATACGTATAATTGATTGCCTTTGCTGTATAGCAGACTCTAACACAACATTGTAAAGCAACTATACATCAGCAAAAATTAATTTAAAGAAATGTCACTGAAATTCTGGGTAATAAAGGCCAGGAGAAATCATTTGGTCCAGACTTTGCAGAAATATTCCAATTCCTGCACAGCCAGTTCCCATCTCCTCTCCAGCTCTCCCTCACCTCCACCTGGCTCCCCACTCCACCCACACTGAATTCCTCAAAAGCACCTGCTTGTAGCTTATGACAATGCTGTTCCCTCTGCCTGGAATGTTCTTCTTGAATTCTCTGCACTCCAGTCTCAGCTCAGATGCCACCTCCTCCGAGGCCTGCCCTGACCTCCCATCTGGAACAGGACTCTCCTGGTCTCTTTCGCAACCCTTCTCACAATGTGTCATTTTGCATTAGTGTTACGTCGCGTCTGCTTTGGCTGCCCAGTTGTAAGCTTGATCAGGCAGGGGCTGAGTTGGTCTGCTCCCCGCCGTGTCCTGTGCTGAGACCAGGAGCCTGGCACACCGCAGGGCTCAGAAAATGTTTGCAAATGAATGAACTGACAAGGGGCAAGGGGGCCGCCAGCACACACCCTCTACCACCCATGTTAAGAGGACTATTGCAGGCGTTGTTTAAATACCGGATCACAGTCACAGCCGAGCTGCTATCAGCTCTCACAGCCCTCCTCCCTGAGAGCCAATAAGAGACCCAGACCTGGAAAAATGTTTTAAGCTTTTCTACTTGTCATCCTTTGTTTCTTTAGCACAAGATGCTTTCCTTCCCTTAATCACTGTATTTCCCTTCCCTGTTCCCAGTACTAACTCATTCATCAGACTTCATTTTAAACCAATACCATTCATAAAATCCATTTCATGGTCCTCCTGGTCCTGTGTGCTGTCTGGGGAAGACCCAGGAGTACCCTCTGAAGTCAGGGTGGGGCTCCTTCACTCTGTAGCTTTCGCTTGGCTGATCAGCTGGGCACCTCCAGCCCCTTGGGAGCTATAGCCTGACACCTGGGACGTCCCCGCCCCCTCATTCCCTCCATCCGACCCACGACCACCATGTATGTGGTTTCTACCTCCTTCTCTAGGCTTAATGGCCCTTGAATCCATTCATTTCTCTCCAGTACCACCCCCTGTTTTAGCCACTCTCTCCCCTGTCCCCACCTCCAAGGTTTTCCAGGCCTCTGGCCTTAACCTCCTCCAAGTCAGTTATTCAAAGGCTTGGAATCTGATCCTGCCGCTCCTCTACTTACCACTCATGATGGTGAGCCCTCATCTCAGCAGGCCCTGGGCCAGACTGATCAGATCTCCCAGTTCCAGCTCCTTCTCTTCCCACAGCCCGGCAACCTCCCAGGTGCCTCGCTGGGCCCCTCTCAGTTCCCACAGGGCCCACACCCTCTCACACCTCTGGCCTTTACATAGTTGGTCACTCACCCACAAGCGTTTTCCTGCATCGCCTGCTACTCTTGCCTCAGCTTACATCACTTTCTCCTAGAAGTTCTCCCGCCACCGAGTTTCCCAACCTGGACCAGGACCCTCCTCTGAATTCTCAGGGCAGATCGTACTTTCCCTTCTTGTGCCCTTGGCATCGTGTCCTTTTATGGCCAATTTACTGCTTATTTTCTCTGTTAGACTTGAAGCTTCATGAGGACAGGGGCAGGTTATCTCGCTCAGGGCTGCAGAGAAGACCCTGACTTGAAAATTCTGTGACTTGGAGGTGCAGGTGCAGTCAAACTGGAAGGATATAAAATTGACCCAGGTTTGCCTCGGGAGTCCAGCCAGGAGGCTCTGATCTCCCAGAATGGGAAAGGGGAGGCCCAGGCATCCTGTGGTCTGCTCTTGTCTTCAAGCAGAATGACTGCGTTCCAGGAATCAAACCAAGGGACAGCCCTCTGAGGCCTGTAAATAAGGCTTGGAGCCGAGGGGCTGGACCCCTCTCCCCCTCCTCCTGGCAGGTGGCCTGAGGAGGGCACAGCTCTCCTATCATCTGAGCGTGAGAGGGTCCACTCCTTCTCTAGCCCTGGGTATTAAGAGGTCTACCCCAGGTGAGCTCTGTGTGTGTGTTGGGGGAGATGCTTACGGAGATTTTTTCTTTTTTTTTTTTGCTCCTAAAAAGGGACTCATGATAAAGATTGTACTGATCAGGATCCAGCCAAGGAAGCAGCATATATGGGAATAAGGGGTTTATTATAGGCCTGAGACCCCACAGTGGGAGGAGCTGGGGAAATGACATTCTGAAAGGGGAATTGGACAATCAGAGAAAACATCACTCACCAGTCTTGCCACCAAGACTGTGTCAAGTTTGAGTGGCTGACAAGTTTGGGCTTGCAGGGAAACTTGAGAAACCAAGCATGACCAGCGGCCAAAGGGGCTGTGATGTGAGCTAGTGTGGATGTTGGTGGGAGCCGTGGCTCCACAAGGCCCGCGTTGGGACAGGGACCAGAGGACACCTGGACACTTTAGTGGGAAGGGAATCTAAAAAAGAGGAGATGCTTGTATACATATAAATGATTCCCTTTGCTATAGAGCAGAAGCTAACACAACATTGTAAAGCAACTATACATCAGCAAAAATTAATTTAAAGAAGTGTCACTGAAATCCTGGGTAATAAACGCCCTGAGAAATCATTGGTCCAGACTTTGCAGAAATATTCCAATTCCTGCACAGCCAGTTCCCATCTCCTCTCCAGCTCTCCCTCACCTCCACCTGACCAGAGGACACCTCTGGTCCCTGTCCCTCTTGTTTCTGACAGTCACAGTGCTAACAGTCAGTGCAGCTTCACTGCACTTTTCCAAATCCCACAAAATTTCCCCTTGTGACCTACTCTATCCCAGACCTATATGGAGAAAGGGATTCTGGAAAGTGTCATTCATTCNACCAGAGGACACCTCTGGTCCCTGTCCCTCTTGTTTCTGACAGTCACAGTGCTAACAGTCAGTGCAGCTTCACTGCACTTTTCCAAATCCCACAAAATTTCCCCTTGTGACCTACTCTATCCCAGACCTATATGGAGAAAGGGATTCTGGAAAGTGTCATTCATTCCCAGACTAACCAAGTTGCCATAATACAAGCCAGCATAAGGATCTGTCCCTCATCTCTCCAGCTTCCTCTCCTTTACCTCCCCTCGGTGCCCTGGCCCCTATTTATATTTCCCCATCGTGTCTGCCCCTGCTATGCCCTTGATCTGCAAAGCCCATGCTTGCTCCCTTCTTGAGCTGGTTCACTCTACGTAGATTTCAGGATCTGAAGATCCCTGAGAAGTTTTTCCTCTCTGAGATTCCTGCTCTCCTCTGGGCTCCCAGAGGACATTGGGACAAACCCATACTGCACCTCCCATTGCCTGCAGTGTCTTTCTCATCCCCAGGTCACTGAATATCTAAGGAATAAGGAGGCTGCAGTACGAGCCTGTGTCCAGCACAGGGTAGGGTGTGGGGAAGCTCCAGGAAGAAGCCGGGCACTCCAGCACAGAAGCCACTCAGCCACTTGGTTTGCTTTGCTGTGCTTCAGAGTAACCTGGGGAGCTTGTTCAAAATAGGGTAGGGTGTGGGGAAGCTCCAGGAAGAAGCCGGGCACTCCAGCACAGAAGCCACTCAGCCACTTGGTTTGCTTTGCTGTGCTTCAGAGTAACCTGGGGAGCTTGTTCAAAATTCAGATTCCCAGTCCTCACCTCCTTGAGTTCTGACTGGGTAGCTCTGGAGTTGGGCCCAGGAACCTGCATTTTGTAGCAAATATGGTGAGTGACTCTGATGTTGGCAGTCCTACCCCATGAGGTTGACTCTTTCTGTTTGGGCTGAGCTTTTTTGTTTTTCCTCCTTTTTGGCCACACTCTGCAACACATGTTGGATCTTAGTTCTCCAACCAGGAATTGAACCTGTGCCCCCTAGAATGGAAGCATAGTGTCTTAACCACTGGACTGCCAGGGACATTCCTGAGCTCTTTTTTTAAAAGAAGTATGATTTTTTTATAAAGTTCTGTTTCTTGTAACAGAAAAATAAAGGACTTTTACAGAATTTATTAACAATGCGTATGTTAGTCACTCAATCATGTCCAAAGCTTTGGGATCCCATGGACTGTAGCCTGCCAGTCTCCTCTGTCCATGAGATTCTCCAGGCAAGGATACTGGAGTAGATTGCCATTCCCTTTTCCAGGGGATCTTCCTGCCCCAGGGATCAAACCTGGGTCTCCTGCATTGCAGGCAGATTCTTTACCATCTGAGCCACCAGGAAAGCCACTTACTGTCAAAATATTTCTAAGTCCCTACAGGTCACATTCAGCTTTCATTGACACCAGACTACGGGATTTAAAAGTTCCCATGTTTCCTAAAGGGTTGGAGATGGGAGCGCCAAGGAGAAGGTGGTGGGGACACATGTAAAATCTGTATGGAGCCCTGCCAGGGGCCCAGCCTGGGCACAGAGGCCCAATAACATCTTGATCCCAAGAAAATCTTCTTGCTGACTTGGGAACCCATGCTGAGACATTCAGAGAAGGCATCAGTGGAGAAAAGCTGAGGGGATGGTGGGTGGACTCAGACCCATGGGCGGGGCCTAGAGCACATGCCTCAACAGCACAGGATCTGAGGACCTCCCCTGCAGGTCTCCCAGGGAGCTGAAACAGGAAGTAAATTCTTTCCCTATCACATCAGGGATAAAGATCTGGTGTCCCAGAGGCACCTTGGGCCCAGTTGGCTGGGCTTGCGGACATGTGCTGGGTGCAGCCAGCTTCAAGGCTGCAGAAGATTGACAGTGAAGGAGCTGGCAGCGGGGCAGGAGCCAGAGCATGCTGGCTCCCACAGAGCTGGGCCTTGCCAGCTTCAACATCTGCCTGGTCCTTCAAAGAAAGTGACTCAGGGCCCCAGGAGAAGGGGAGGAGACTCTCTGCCCTTCCAGACCTTCTCAGCCAGGTGGTGGGAATTTGGCGTGTCCTTGGCTTCTTCCAGGGGGCTGCTGGATGGGATGCTAACTCAGTTATCTCCCAACTTGGGCCATTATTTTATTTAAAATACAGAGCAGGGACTTTCCTGATGGTCCCAGTGGTTAAAAATCCACCTTCCAATGCAGGGGACACTGGTTCAATCCCTGGTCAGGGAACTAAGATCTCACATGCTGTGGGACAACTAGAGAGTGGGTGAATTGCAACAAAAGATCATGCAACTAAGACCTGAAGCAGCAAATAAATAAATTAAATTAAACACAGAGCAAATAACCCCACTCCTCCCAGTCAACACAGCACAGCTTGCATTCAGGTGTAATTCCTTAGTCTTGCTTCTTGTGTATACGTGTGTATGATTGCAGGTCCATAAAGTTATGTATTCTTCATGACAACGTAAGCATTTTCCATGTTGTTACAGAGTCTTCTTTTTTAAAAAAATATTTATTTATTTTACTGAGCCGAGTGTTAGTTGCAACACACGGGATCTTTAGCTGTGGCATGCAAACACTTAGTTGCAGCATGCGGGATCCAGTTCCCTGAACTAGGATCAAATCTGGGCCCCATGCATAGGGAACATGGAGTCTTAGCCACTGGATCACCAGCGAAGTCCCAATACATAGTCTTCATGACCATTACTCCTAATGGCTGCCCAGACCACTTGGATGGTGGGCAATGGTTTCCTTAAAAATTGACGATTGTCCTCTGATTCACCCGTTAGTCACAATATCCTAACTGTTTCTAGCCTCAAACCCTGGTCCTCTCAATCTGGTCCCTTACCTTCTACCTCTTCCTGAATTCTCACTGCTAGAGACTTTTCCCTTTATCTCCCAGTTGTTATGTCATACTCACCCCTCAGAACTGACAACTCAGAGAATGCCATCTCAAAGACTGGAAAAACCTGAATTCCCATCCATTTGAGACTGCTGCTGCTGCTGCTGCTAAGTCGCTTCAGTCGTGTCCGACTCTGTGCGACCCCATAGACGGCAGCCCCCCAGGCTCCCCCGTCCCTGGGATTCTCCAGGCAAGAACACTGGAGTGGGGTGCCATTTCCTTCTCCAATGCATGAAAGTGAAAAGTGAAAGTGAAGTTGCTCAGTCGTGTCCGACTTCGTGACCCCATGGACTGCAGCCTACCAGGCTCCTCCACCCATGGGATTTTCCAGGCAAGAGTACTGGAGTGAGACTGCCAGTATGTTATAAACAGAAGCTATGACACAAGAGGATTATAAAGATCGCCAACTATTTTAATGTTTACACTGAACAGATTGATACTTTTATCAGATAATAATATGCTGGGACACTGTCATGAAACTCACAAGGAATGTACAAATCCGTAAGGCATTACAGGTGGTACTGACTGTCCAAGGGTGGAAGACAAGATCAAGGCCAAGTGACAAATGTCCTCTTTTAGTCTTGTCACAGTTGCTCTCTGGGACTAAGCATGCAACCTCATTTGAAAATAATAGCAGAAGTCTAAATTTGAGACTCATTGAGAATATTAGACCTGCAACAACCACTCTCCAGACAGCCCCCATGCTCATACACAATTAAAAAAAAATAAGGTAATTCAAAATGGTTCTCTAGAACTGGCCTTTGACCTACCTTCTCAGGCTGAATATGGCATCCATCCTCAGATCTCATGCCTTTTTGATTGAGTACCTCCCCCATCAGGCTCAGATCCTGGGATGCTGTCCTGGGTCACACCTTTGGCTGTGCAAGTCAGCGTTTGGAACACCTGATGGTTTATAATATCTTCATTATTATAAATATGGTGGATGGGGTCCTCTGGCCCTGTCAGCCTCTTTCCCCTCTCTGTCGTCATCCCTACTGGAGAGTGAGTCTTATTTTTTGTTTTAAGAAAAATTGTTTTTAAGTCATTATTGAATTTATTACAATATTGCTTCTGTCTTGTCTTTTGGTTTTTTTTCGGTCAGGAGGTATGTGGGATCTTAGTTTACAGACCAGGGATCGAACCTGCATCCACTGCATTGAAAGATGAAGTCTTAACCACTGGACCACCAGGGAAGTCCCCGAGAGAGAGTCTTTTAACATCATAGATCATTACAATGATACCTTGAGAATCCACCATAATCAGAGAGTCTGATTATGTTGAGGGTCCTCCACTCAGAGGACAGAGGGAACGCAAGGCAGGTGGTCCTGCCCGCCTTGGACATTGAACATCTCTGCCCAGGTGGGTTTTTCTCTATTTAGGATTATTTTTTTCCACAAGAGGGACATTTCAGTGGTTCCCTAACAGATTGCCTGATTGCTTTCCAGCTGACAGCTACCAGTTTACAATCCCATGACTCAAACAGACTGAGAAAAATGTCCCTGTCCCGACACACATTAATATGCAATAAATAAATTTTTAATAGCAAGCAGAATGGAAAATCTCAAAGGCAGTGGGGCAGCATGCTGTTGTTGGAGAGAGAACATCTGGATTTGTAACCCCTGGGGCCACTTCAAATACATTTGCACAGGATTTAAAGGTCATTAGTAGATGTTGCTAAATGAAATCGATAAAATGGATACGGCACACTCTTCAAAGGTCTTAGAGCAGGGGCAGATGGGGTTTTATTCTCAGAAATCCCACAAGGCCTTGACGTTGCAGTGTGATCCTCGTGGCAGGAATTAATTCCGGGCCCTGCCATCAGAAGGCTTCTGGGGCTGCTGCCCTCCCCGCCTGGTGACTTCTTCCGGATTCAAATTCCTGGGGTACAAGTCTGATTGCTTTAGCTGGGGCAACAGTCGCATCAGAATTCCACGAAACAAGAGAGAGGTAACTGTTCAAATAAAACTAGAAGGACTTTCCTGGTGGTCCAGTGGCTAAGACTCTGTGGTCCCAATGCAGGGGGACCAGGTTNGATTCAAATTCCTGGGGTACAAGTCTGATTGCTTTAGCTGGGGCAACAGTCGCATCAGAATTCCACGAAACAAGAGAGAGGTAACTGTTCAAATAAAACTAGAAGGACTTTCCTGGTGGTCCAGTGGCTAAGACTCTGTGGTCCCAATGCAGGGGGACCAGGTTCAATCCCTGGTCAGGGAAATAGATCCCACATGCCGCAACTAAGAGTTTCCAAGCTGCAACTAAAGATCCCACATAACGTAACTAAGAGCTGGCACAGCCAAATAAATATATATATATTTTAATGAAAACTAGGGAGTCTTCCCTAGTGGTCCAGTGGCGAAGAATCCACCTTGCATTTCAGGGGATACCAGTTCGATCCTTGGTCTGGAAAGATCCCCCATGCCTTGGAGCAACTAAGCCCGTGCGCCACAGCTACGGATCCCATCTTCTAGAGCCCCTGAGCCATAGCTACTGAAGCCTGCACTCTGCAACAATAGAAGCCGCTGCAATGAGTAGCCGGAGGACAGCACCCAGAGAGTAGCCGCTACTCTCTGCAACTCGAGGAAGCCTGTGTGCAGCAGTGAAGACAGAGTGCAGCCAAAAATAAATAAATAAATTAATTAAAAAAATTAAAACTAGGATGAAAGCAAGCAATACTAGCCAAACTACTAACACACTGGAGATTACTATGTGCTAGGATGGGTTGGCAAAGTATGGTCACAGGCTAGATCTGAACCTTTGCCTATTTTTTGCTTTTTTTTGTTTTAACAGCCTGTGAGCTAAGAATGGTTTATACAGATGAACATCTGAAATTGATTTGATGAATTCCAATTCAGTGTAAGTTATCCCCTTAAAATCCATTCTTCTCATTAGTAAACCTGTATTACAAAATATTATTCCAGAATATTATGATTATATTTTAAATTTTGTCAATAAAATTTTGTGGAAAATTTGTTTACTCTCTTGTTATGAAAGTACACACATAGCATTCTTGATTTTTGTCTCTAGGCCCACAAAACCCAAAATATTTACTCTGATTTCATTGATGATCTCTCTGACTCTTTACAGGAAAAGTTCACTGCCTCTCAAATTTTGGTGATCAAAGAATCATCTGGAGAGTTGGTGAAACAGATTCCTAGACTCCAGCCCCAGAGATTCTGATTCATTGCATCAGGAATGGGGCCAAAGATTTTCTAGCAAACTCCCAGGTGATGCTATGCTGGATAATAATAAGTCAAGGGTGTGGAGGAATTAAGACTCACACATTGCTGATTGGAATGTAAAAGGGTGAACGCAGTCACTGTGGAAAGCAGTTTCACAGCTCCCCAGTAGAGATTTGTGTTTCTGGGGAAATGTCTGTAAAACTTCCTAAGCTTTGCTTTTTAGTTAAATCCTGCCCTTGTGTCAATGTTCTATTAAATTTCAATTACACAAAAGAAAAGAAAAGAATGTCTACAAAATTTACAGCCACATATGTAGGGAATTCCCTGGTTGCCTAGTGGTTAGGATTCGTTGCTTTCACTGTGGAGGCCCATGTTCAATCCCTGGTCAGGGAACCATCTCCCATGCCACTTGGCACAGCCAAAAAAAAAAAAAAAGAAAAGAAAAGCAGAAGTAGTTCAAGCTACTTGCTGGAATCAAGGATAAAACCATATAACAGATAATCCCAGTTAAGTTTCAGCATCTGTGTGTGCAGAAAAAAAAAGACTGAAAGAAAACACCAAAACATTATGAAATTATAGGTACTTTGTGTTCTTTTCTCTAAAGCCCATTATTTGATAAAAGTATTTTTTAAAAAGAGACTGCTGCTTTTTTGAGTGCAATTAAAACTCTTTCAGTAATATCTCTCTCAACTTTTTTCCCTCATCAAAGTCAATGAGAAAACAGAGCTCACGAGAGGAAAAACACAAAAACTGCTGCTAACAATTAAGACGGAACACCGTCAAGCACACCACAATGGGGCTCTTGGGATTAGTGACTGACCTGAACTGGCTGTTTTGACTGGCTGACTTATCAAGAAGTGAATAATACCAGAGACAATCAAACACCGCATCGAAAAGAATTTATAGCACCTTTTGTGTTTGTGGTTGGAATGACCGCGGATGTGGTAAAGTCAGAATGTGTATCGGCGACCACAAAATAGATTTAGGTTTTTGTCTTGCAAAATCCATCTGAACTTCATGGCTCCAGTCAGGCAGCCCAGGGATTAAGTCATCACCCCAGGTAGGGAGGGCTTCAGTGAAGGCTAAATCAGATCCAGAGAGAAAGAGCACGCAGCACCAGGGGTGTTCAAGGAATGTCGAAATACAATTTCCCAGTGTTTATTGCTGGAAGGAAAAGCTGGAGAGCACAGGAAGCTTTAGAAAAGGGGCTCCAGATGCTTGATTGTCTGCAGAGGGTGAACCAGGAAGAACCAACTGACCTTTGGTTCCCGGAAGTGAATATTTTCTGCAGCTCCTTGGCTGCCTACTTTGAGATGGCTTCAATCCTACCCATATATGAAGGATGCTCTCTGGCTGCTCTTTCTCATCTTTGGTGCCCAGGATTACAGGTCATGGCTGAAACTGAATGGCCCAGGGGCCCTTGGAGTGAGGGACTGTAGCCAGTCTCCATTGCTGCTGGATTATTCTTCCAGAATCCCAGTTACTCATCCTGTCATTCTTCTTCTCATAAACCTTCATTTTAAAAACTAAAATGAAACAATATACGTAAAGTGCCTGGAACAGCATCTGGCAAAGAGCAAACACTCATTGCATATTAGCAATTGATTGTCATTAACTGTCATGATGAAGTCTTCCTAGGTATTTTGTGTACATTTTAAAGAATGTGCCAGGTAAATGATGTCAGCTTTTATTTTATTTTATTTTTTATTTATTTATTTTTTTTTTTTGTGGATATCCTGCTTTATTATCTGCGGCGCACGGGCCGGCGGGGCACTGCCCGGGCTCAGTCCTCCTCCTCGTCGTCGCCGGCCCCAGCCCCGCCCTGGCCCTTCTTGGCGTTCTTCCTCTTCACGCGGCCCGGGCGGCCCCCGCCGTACGGGGAGCGCAGGGAGAAGTCGATGTGGTTCTGGGAGTCCAGGCGCACGATGAAGGACGGGATGTTCACCACCTGCTTGCGGACCCCGATGTGGCGCTGGCGGATGAGCACGCGGGCATGGTGGATGGACTTGGCCAGGCCCAGCTTGAAGACCTGGGTCTGCAGACGTCTCTCCAAGAAATCCTCAATCTTCAGGCCCAGGATGTAATCCAGCTTCATCTTGCCCTCGTCCAGCATCCCGATACGGACGAGCCGCCGCAACAGGGCATTACCTACGAACAGACGCCACGGGTCTTTCTCGTCCAGCGTCAGCAGCTCCCGGGCAGCCTTTCGGATCTTGGCCAGGGTGAATTTGACCCTCCAGACCTCACGTTTGTTCCGGAGCCCGTACTCGCTGATCAGCTTCAGCTCTTGGTCGAGGCGAGACTTCTCGAAGGGTCTCCGGGGGGTCACATAGGTTTTGCGACAAACCCAGCTCCGGGCGACCGGCATGCTGGCTCTGTCTGCCCGTCTGTGCCTAAACGAACGCCCTGGAAACCAAGAAAGAGTGATGTCAGCTTTTAAATGAGATTTGAACCCCAAGTTTCCAACAGATATTTGGAAGACCAAGAGAAGCAACTATTCATAAAACATACAAATGACTTTCCCAAGAAATATTCTATATGAAGACACAGCACAGAAATTTGATTTATTTCTACTCTCTCTTGAAAGGCATTATAAAACAAACTCCTCAGAGTTGTTAGGAAACCCCATTCTTTTCCAGTCTTGGGGGAGACTGTCTCTCCCTCTTTCCACTCTAGGGTATCATCTTCCTGTTTTCTCGTCTATTTTCAGCCACTCTTCAAAGCGAAGTGCTAAATCTCTCTTAACAGCTCCTTTTCTTCCTGTTATTAGTTTCCCAAGGCTGTTGTAACAAAGTTAGTGGCATAAAATAACACAATCTATAACCTTACAGTTCTGGAGGTCAGAAGTCCACAATGGATCAGGATACCAGCAGGGGAACTTCCCTGGTGGTCCAATGGTTAAGAATCCGCCTGCCAATCCAGGGACCTGGGTTCCGTTCCTGATCTGGGAAGATTTCACATGCTTTGGAGCAACTAAGCCTGTGCGCCAGGACTACTGAGCCTGTGCTCCGCAACAACAGAAACTGCCGTGAGGAGAAGCCTGGGCACCACAACTAGAGAAAGCCCATGCACAGCCAAAAATAAATAAATACATCGAATCAATTAATTAAAAATAAATAAATAAAAATTTTAAAAGATGCCAGCAAGGCTGAATTCCTATCTGCAGGTGAACACTTTTATTGCCCTTTGCAGCTTCTAGAGGTGGCCTATGTTCCTTGACTCGTGGCCCCTTCCCTCTTCAAAGCCTGCAATGGCCGTCAGATTTCTCACACTGCAACCCTTGACTCTCACCCTTCTGCTTCCCTCTTCCACACACTGAAGGACCTTGTGGTCACTTTGGGCTCCCTGGATAACCCAGGATGCTCTCCACATTTCTAGATCGTTCCTCACATCTGTAAGTCCCTTTCGCTATGGAAGGTAACATATTCACAGGTTCCAGGCATTAAGATGTGGACCTCTGAAGGAGGGGAACTACTCTTGGTCTTGAAATGTTCCCAATCTCTGTGCAGCCGCACAGTCCTCCTCGTCATCTACCCGGGCTCCGCTTGCCCTGCCTCTCACCCTCCTGCAGGGTCCGAATGGCCCCTCTTGAAGTAGAGGCACTGGCTCCTGAGTTGGTTCTGGAGTGTGGGGAAGAGCAGGGATTCTGAGGCCAGATTGCTGGTGTCTGTGGGCCCCCTGGGAGCTGTGTGCCCTTGTGTACAGCTCTCAACCTCTCTGTGCCTGTTTCCTCACATATACAATGAGGACAAGAGCAGCACCTTCGTCATGGGGCTGTGGTTCACGAGCACATAGAACAGTGCCCGGCCCTCAGTGCTCTTCTGAGTTAACTGCTCTTTTGTTTTGTTTTTGCTGCGGGGAGGCCCCCTCAAACCGTGCAGCATGTGGGATCTTAGTTCCCCGCCCAGGGATCGAAACTGCAGCCCCTGCAGTGGACATTTGGAATCCTAACCATGGGATCTTCAGGCAAGTTCCTGGCTGCTACTATTAATGAGCTCAGAGGCCCACCCTCCTTGGGAACAGCTCTTCTATCCTCCAGTCTGCCTTCATAAAGGGTGCCTACTCGTTTTTCACTTTGAACAATTCAAAGACACCCAGAAACTCGGAACATCTTTCTAGCAACTTTATCAACCAGTGTTTCTCCAAATGTCTGCTTGCATCAGAATCCCTTGGGGTGCTTTTGAGAGTACACTTCCCCTGGCCGTTCAGTGGTTAGGATGCAGCACTTTCACTGCCACGGCCTGTGTTCAGTCCCTGGTTGGGGAACTAAGATCTCACCATTAGCTGGTGACACAGCCAAATAAATAAAATAAAAGCACACTTGATTCTTCTGCATGCTGAAGTTGGAGAACCCTAGTGTGACATTCCAGAACAGGAGTTTACAACTTGTAATCAGAACAAGTGGGAAGAACCCCAGCATGCTGCCCCATTCCACCCTCCACTGCTAAGGACAGCACTGGCCACAGGGTCAGGAAGAAAAGTCCTCTAGGGAGGATGTTTAGCAGGGCGGAACCTTCTTAGGGGCCTGCCACTGAGTGCCAGGGATGATCTTGACCCAAGAACAGCACTGGAGGGCAGGAAATAGGTAGAGGGAGGTAGACACTGACCATTTGGCCGATGGAGTTTATCCTTCTGGAGGCTCAGCCGGGCCCTATGTCCATCATAAGAAGGGGAGGAAGCTGGAGCCTCCAGCCAAAGCAGAAGTTGGAAAAGGCAGGAAGAAGCCCAGGTCATGTCAAAGTTTTGGGCCACAAGAAGTAGGAATCGGTGTCAGTTCACCCCTCTGCTGGAACCTCTCAGCTGATGTTAGGGAAACTTTCAGAATCTTCTAGAACTGGCAGAGACCCCAGACTCTTCTAGTCAGTGAATGGGAAGAAGAATCTCTTCCCCACCTTTGAGACATTCCAGGCCTTTCCAGAGCCCACCCAAATCTTAAATAAGCACCCCACTGAGATGGTGAGACTCCAGAGCTAAAATAGACTTAAATAATATCCCAGAAAACTGTGTATTTTAGAAACTGGAATGCATGAGGCAGGGTTTTCTCTCCCTCTATTACAGCTTTCATGAAAGGGAAACAAATAATAACGCTCCCCCAGGCTAAAGTTAGAGTTGACGTATAGTTTACACCAGAAAATATACAGTTAGGTGTCAATTTGGAACGCATGTACTTCCAGTGTGAAATCCTCTCTGTGACCACAGGCTCCTTAAAGCCAAAGTCAAGGGCAGGAGCGGCCTCTGTGTGGTCCAAAAGCTCAGGAAGGGAGGGAAGTCGAATTTATTGAACGTTTACTATTTACCTGGCATTTATCTCCTTACAATGTTTTTACAACAAAACTGTGAAACAGGTTTTCTTAATCTCATTTTACACGTGGGGAAACTGAAGTTTGGAATGGATCAGTAATTTGCCCAATATCATGAATAAAGGGGGATCGTTATCCTGAAACCAATTTGTCTAATGATTTATTTGCTTAATCACCTGCATGCATCTTTGAGTGTCCTAGTTCTCCCTGTTCTTTGAATATTCTAAGGGCTTTATTAAAAATTCATCTCAGAATATATTTCAAAAATAGTCTGCTGATTATTTTTCAAAGCTACTGGGTCCCACTGCTGGTAAGTTGCAGAGTTGGGACTCATACCCAGCCCATCTGAGCCCTCTGCCCATGAGTTTAAGCTCCCCTTTCAATGAAAGGAGGAAGATAGGATTCCCCCTGAAATCTGACAAAGCTGGAGTTGGGGCAGGGGCAGAGGTAGAGGCTAAATGTCCATACAAGACCCTCCCATCTGCCCTCTCCAGCAGAGGGAAGCCTTAAGCCTGTGCCGATAATCCCTTCTCTGGCTTCAGTTTTCTCTTCTGTCTGCCAAGGGCACAGGAGAGTATTCTCTAAGGCAGTGGTCCCCAAATGCTGGGGTATGCGTGCTGTGCATCAGAACCCCAGGAGGAACTTAAATCTAGATGCCTGGGCTTCCCTCCAGGCCTACTGAATCCAAATCTCTCAGTAGCGGCAAGGGCAGGGATGGGGAGCCAAGCATTTTGTTTGTTCTCCAGATGCTTCTTCCATACCCCAGGGAATGGAACTCACTTCTTTATAGCGTCTCCAGGCTTCCTGGGTGGTGCAGTGGTAAAGAATCCACCTGCAAATGTAGGAGATGCAAGAGACGTGGGTTTGATCCCTGGGTCTAGAAGATCCCCTGGAGGAGGAAATGGCAACCCACTCCAGTTTTCTCACCTGGAGAACCCCATGAACAGGAGCCTGGCAGGTTACGATCCATGGGGTTTCAAGGAATAGGACATGACTGAGTCCACATGGTATCTCCAGGAGCCTCTGGGTCATCTCCCAGTGCTTCTCCCTTGGCTCCTGGTCTCTTGATAATAAGACATGGCCTAGTGGTCCCTGTTGGTGCCTCTGGATGGTGATACCTCAGCTGGCCATTCCTGCCCCATTTAAAAGGTGATGAGTGTGGCTGCCTAGGAACTTGAAGGTGATTTAGGAGCCCTTGTCCATCCTTCACGGTAGAAGACTACCTCCTGTTGGGAAGATGGGAGTGACTCTGCTGGCTTCAGAGGCAACCCTGCCTTCGCAGGGTTATTGCTATTCCTTTAGGGGTTGCCTCAGTTCCTGAGGGCACTGGCCCAGATCTCTCCCCCTTAGCCAGTTGCCTTGGTCATCTGTGGCATGCTTTTCTGGCTGCGCTTGAGGGACTTAGTCAGGCTTCTCTTCAGTCTGATATCTCCTTTGCTGAGTGGCCTAAGGAAGGTCACTTAACCTCTCTGAGCCTCAGCCCCCCTTTGCAAAAGAGAAATGATAATAGCCACTTCAGAAGGATTTTATGAGGATGAAACAAATCTCTGCCCAACTCTCAGGACACCCCACACTTCTCACTCAAAGTGCATGCATTAAATAATTGTTTAATGTTTGTCTCTTGCTGGATATGAGAACTGTGTGGCTCCAAGTCTATGTTCGTGTTGTAGAGCCCAGTGGGACCTAGCACTTCGCAGTTGTCCCTTGTTGAATAAATGATATGAGGATGGGCTGGACCAGGAATGGAGTTTGTTGTCAGTGAGTTATTATTCCTTTCCTTTACTTCCCTAAGACACTGCCAGGGTCTCTTCTCCAGAATATATACTCCGTCTAGAATATACATTCCTTTGTTACCAGCCATACACAGTAACAACTTCATTCACTGAAGTTCCCTAGAACAAGGGTTGCCACCACACACTCACTGACCTTCTTAGTGGCCTTCTTGCAGGCTGGCTTAATGGGTGGCAGAGGCATAGATACCGAGACTAGGGGATCCTATACGGTTCTAGTTATCTATGGCTACATACAAAAGCTCCCAAACTTGATGGCATAAAACAATACCCATTTTATTAGGCTCACAGATTCAGAGGGTTAGGAACTGGGTTCCAGCCCAATGGGGTGGCTTGTCTTGGCTCTACAATGCCAGTTGCCTTAGTTGGGAAGACTCAGATGGCTGGAGGTGGCTCGAAAGTCAGGTCTGGAGTCATCTGGGGGCTTCTCTCACATTTCTGGTGCCTGGGCTAGGATGATTCAGCGATGAGAGTCAGAGTGTCTACACAAGGCCTCTTTATATGGTTTGGGCTTCCTCACAACATGGTGGCTTTGGGATAACTGAACTTACACAAAATCTCAGGGCTGCAAACACAAGGGTTCCCTTCCCCAGTTAACAAGCCAGAAGCTGATGGCCTGTGATGACCTAGACTTGGGAATTACATAGCATCCCTTTTCTGTACTCGGCTGAAGCAATCACAAGCTTGCCAATATTCAAGGAAAGGAGACGTAGACCCTACGTGGCAAGAGGAAGCGTGTCAAAGAATTTGCGGCCATGATTTAAGACTATTTTGTATATCTCGTCAGTTGCAATAGCTAGTGATAGAACCTGGGATAGGGCTTGGTTCAGGAGGAGAGTTAAGAAGTGGTTTACCAAGTCCCAGGATCTTGGCCTGATACCGCTACTCACTCACATTACAGGGAATCAGTGTTAGTCTTTTCCACTTTTTAAATCTTCCACTTCCCCATGTGACATTCAGGGTATAAAAGGCTACAGGATCAAACTTCTTCCCTTCTTTGTTGCTGGTGATCCTCCCTTTTATGTGCAGCCACAGCTCACCACATGGACAAAGGTCAAAATGGAGTGTGGGCACCAAGCAGCTTGGAAACTACCAGAGCAGAGGGGACTGCGCACCCACTGTCTGTCGGGAACCCTGCTTTATCATGGCATCCAGAGGCAATGGGAGCCTCCTGGGCCCTGAGGGTAATAAGGGGTCACCTGGCTTTCCCAAGGTCCCAAGGAGGCCATGGGAGATGCTGGGCAAGGCAGTGGTCCTGGAGAGTCTTGTGGGCAGTGTAAGGAGGAGGCTGAGTTCATGGACTGTTGGTCACTGAAAAAAGGATGTGGATATAGCAGACAACAATGAGGTGGAGTGACCAAAGGCCATGGCTGAGCACCCTCTGTCCTCCAGCTCCCTGTCCCAGGCCACAGAAGCCCTTGGAACTAAGGAGCACCTCTGCAGAGACAGATGAGAAAATCCTGAACAGGTAAACTTAAATCTGAAATTTCTGAGTTCAGCTGAAATTGATTACAAGTAAATTAAATTTGCTGCTACCAAATGGGATGGGCTCTCAAAGAGAGATATAGGAAAATAAAGTTGTGTTTTTTAGAAGCATCCTCCCCTCCAATTATAGCTAGTTCATTTCTTCTTTCTCTTCAATCAGGAGCTGGTTGAGGTCTCGGGCCTTTCCAACTATCACATTCGCTATGGGTCTGACCTCCCAGACTTCTTGTCTTTGTAGCTGCCACTGCTGCTACAGCTCAAGGAACTACCCAGAGAAACACAGGGCATGTCTAGCAGGCTTTTGCCAAACCAGATCTGGAATGTGAGTCCTTCAGCCAACAGATCCTGTTAAGAAACCACTGAGTGCCACTATGAAAATGATATGCTGCTGCTGCTAAGTCACTTCAGTCGTGTCCGACTCTGTGTGACCCCATAGACGGCAGCCCACCAGGCTCCCCCGTCCCTGGGATTCTCCAGGCAAGAACACTGGAGTGGGTTGCCATTTCCTTCTCCAATGCATGAAAGCGAGAAGTGAAAGTGAAGTCGCTCAGTCGTGTCCGACTCAGCGACCCCATGGACTGCAGCCCACCAGGCTCCTCCGTCCATGGGATTTTCCAGGCAAGAGTACTGGAGTGGGGTGCCATTGCCTTCTCCAATGAAAATGATATGGAGGTATCAAAAAACAAGAAAGACCAAGACCATATGATAGCACTTATATAGGAACTTTAAATGTGGACACAAACATATTTACAAAACAAAAACAGACTTACAGATATAGAGAACAGGCTTGTGGCTGCCAAGGGGGAGGGGGTATGGGGAGGGAAGGACTAGGAGTTTGAGATTAGCAGATACTAACTATTATATGTAGAATGGATAAACAACAAGGTCCCACTATATAGTTCAGGGAACTAGTTTTAATATCCTGTGATAAACCGTAATGGAAAAGAATATGAAAAAGAATATATATAACTGAGTCACTTTGCTGTATGGCAGAAACTAAACACAGTGTTATAAATCAGCTATACTTCAATAAAATTTTTTAAAAAAGAAAGAAGCCACTGTGTGCAAGTCCTGGGCCAGGATTCATGCCTCTTTCTGGGGACAGCCAGTTGAATAAGACATAGGCTTCATCTTCAACACGTTTATAATCTTGTGGCTTCAAACACAGAAGCCACTGGCTCTAGGACCTTCATTATGAATTGCTCCTGATTGCTGCTTTTGTGAAGACTTGGCATCAACAAATCACTGGCTGATCAGCCAACAAGTATTTATTGAACACCTACTATATGCCAGGTTCTTAGGTGCTAAGGAAACATCAGTGAACAAACAATAGGAATATAAATAAATGGGCCTTGAAGGCCTCTTTTTTATCTTGGTCCTGGCAAAGCAGGAGCTGGTGCTTTGAGCTGAATGACCAGAAGATAAATTTAATTATAAGCATTTCCTACCCCATATTCACAGCCTGAACTCCCCATCCCCTTTTGAGCCCCAGTCAAGGCCAACTTCAAAAATCCCTTGGTAATCAGCTGGGAACTTACAGGCCCCAGACAGTCCTTCAGTGGCCTGTGGGAATATCCCAAGAGAAATCATTTCTGTCAAAAGAATGCCAAGAGTTTAATTACTGTGTGGCCTGTCTTGCTGATTTCTGTTTGACCAAGCAGAGCCCAGAGAGTTCCTAGGAAGTCCTGTTGTGAGAGCCTGCGGCCTCCAGGGCCTGCTCTAGCCAGGGCAGGAGCGAGTCTGTGGCCTGTGCCCTGAGTGGGGGCAGCAAAAATGCTTTGAATGCCTCCTCTGCATGTGGCCTTGGGTTTTACACTGGATACTGGGAGCAGTTTAATTAATAATGTCCACTGCTTGTCATTCATTATTAGCCAAAGAGGAGGGGTAGAGGGTAGGGGCAGCCAACAGGGCAGGAGAGGCACTCTCCAAACAAGTTGCATCCATAAATTAAAGTTATGCCCATCCATCTCAGGGGGCAGCTGCCGCCCAGCTGCCCCACATTGTTCTCCTCTTGTTCTGAGGCCAATCTTGTCTTTCTGCCAGGACTTTGCAGCAGCTAGCAGGGGGTTTGCATCAATGATTGTGTTTCCCCTGTCACATCTCAGCAAAGGATTGTATGGTGTGTTACCCATGGGAAGGAGAGAGAAGGGAATGTGTCCTGGGTATTGGTTCTCACTGGGGCTGCAAACTGGAACCCTACAGTGGATTAAATCGTGCACCTTAGACTCTTAGATCCCACTGTACCCTGAGGCACGAGGGCTCTTAGTTCCCTGACCGAGGATTGAATGGGTGCCCCCTGCATTGGAAGTCCTTTTTTTTTTTTTGCAGCACTCTTCTTTTTTTAAATTGCAGTATAATTGCTCTCTTTACACCGTTGTGTTAGTTTCTGCTGCACAACATCATAAATCAACTATATGTAAACATGTATCTCCTTCCTCTTGAACCTCCCTCCCGCTCCCACCCCACCCCCATCTCACGCTCTAGGTCATCACAAAGCAGCAAGCTCCCTGTGCTGAGCTGTGCTATGAACAGCGGCTACAGCGGCTTCCCACTGGCTGTCTATTTCACACATGGTAGTGTATATATGTCACTGCTACTCCCCTATTCATTCGCCCCACCCTCCTCTTCCCACTCTCTGTCCACAAGTCTCCTCTCTGTGTCTGCATCTCTATTTCTGCCCTGCATAGAGGTTTTGTCAGTATCATTTTTCTAGATTCCACATATATGCATTAATATGTAATATTTGTTTTTCTCTTTCTGACTTACTTCACTCTGTGTGACAGACTCTAGGTTCATCCAGCAAACCTCACCTATTAATATTATCAGCCACTCAAAGAACATGGGCTGAAGGTCTGCCCTGTAATGTGAGTGAGATGAGATTCCTGATTTTGTGCTGGTAAAGCCGGGGCAGAGAGGCAAAGGTTGGAGAAGCCAAGATCAGCTGGTTCATGCTGCAGTAACACATGATTCCATGGTCCCAGAGGCCTCATGCATCACAGTCAAGTTCATTTCTCTCTCACGCTTCATGTATGTCATGAGTCAGTTCCACTTTCCTTTACTCCAGTGCCAGGCTGGCAGCGCGGTTTCTGGATGGGGCATTGCCATCCTTTGCAGCAAAGGGAAAAGAGAGCATGGTGAACCATACTTAGCCTTGGAAGCTTCTGTTCCTCACTGACTCATGAGTCCCACTTCACAACCCAGGGCAAGTCACATGGTCAAGCCTGAGTGAGGCCAGTGAGTCAGGAAAGTAGTTTCCTTCTCCAGAGAGGAGGAGGGACTATCTGTGAGCAACAGGACAGTGGAGCCCAGGCCAGCAAGCAGATAATTACAGGCTGGGTGAAGTAGCATATACTTCTACACAGCTAGCAAGGGAAAGGGGCTGACTCTGCCTGGAGGGCAAGGAAAACTTCCTGGAGGAGGTGACCTATGAGCTGGATCTTGAAGAATGTGCAAGAGTTCACCTGGCAGAGAAAACAGGAAACATTTGGCGGAGTGGAAAGGCAAATGACAAGGCATGGGATTGTGGAACAGCCTGCTGTGTGCGTGGCGGGGGAGGGGATGGGGGTTGCTAACTGCATAGGTGAACTGGGCAGGGGACAGGGATGCTCTTCGACCATCACGATAGAGATTTGGAACTTTTCTCCCAGGGTGTTAGAGAGGTAGTGGGCAAGGAGATAACGATTTTGGAGTCTCGTTTTGTTTTGGGGGCTGTGCTGTGTGGCATCCGGGATCTTGCTTCCCTATCCAGGGATTGAATATGTGCCCCCTGCAGTGGAAGCGCAGAGCCATAACCAACCAGGAAAGTCCTGGAGATACGATTTTGAACCTTCGTGTGGCTGGGTGGAAGGATGCTTTCATCCTAAGCGCAGAGAAGCAGCCAAAGAAAAAGCTGGCCTAAATCAGGGAGAACACCCCTCCTCCCCCAACCCCCACCCCTCAACACACACACACAAGAGGCAAGGTTTTCTGTACTGGAGCCCAGCTAGGAACGATCTCTCCGGGTCTCCTTTCCTGCTGCCAGAGAGGGGGCACACTTGCTAGCGAATGCTACCAGGGCGCAGTAGGGACCGCGGCCCGGCCCGGCTGAGCCCCGCGGACCCGCTTGACCCCGCGCAACCCCCCACCTCCCCGGCCCCCGCGCTGGGCGAGAAGCCCCTCCCGGCTTCTGGAGGCCTGGCGTGGCGGATATTTGTCTGTGATACGATTGTAATTTGGGCGCCTTTTGGCCGCAGTAAATTGTCCTGTTTGCACAGCGCCAGGCTGAAATAGCCCGGCGCGCGCGCCCCAGGAAATGAGCTCAGGGCCGGGCCGCCGTGGGGAGCGCGCTGCAGCCGCCCCGGCGCTCCCTGCGCCCCCGCCAGGGCCCGCGTGCGGGCGGAGCGGCTATTTTTTCATTTGACCGACTTAAACGGGTAATTTGAATTATGATCATGAAAAAGTGCCTCGAGGCTCTGTCTGCCACCGACAGCTCAGAGCAAAGTGGGAGACTCTGCAAACGGAGACTTGGGGTGGTGGGGGCGGCTACAAAATCTTCCTTTGGGGGAGGAAAGGGGGATGGAGGAAGAAGGGCAGGGAAACAAGTCTTGGTCTGAGATAGGGTTCTTCAACTACCTCCCATGAGGCAAGAAAGAAAGCCAAAACCCAAAGTGACAAATTACAATTTTTCCAAAAATGACTTCTCAATAGGACTCTACATCCATGGAAGAGGGCAATGGAAGTACCGTTACACCTGCCGTCGCCTCCCCTATATGCACCACAACAGCTATTAAAATTAAGTAAAGTATTAATTTATTTAGTATTTACTTATTTATTTGGCTGCACTGGTCTTAGCTGTGCATGCGGGATCTTTGGTTGCAGCCAGAGAACTCTTAGTTGCCATCTTTGAGATCTAGTTCCCTGACCAGGGATGAAATCAGGGCCCTCTGCATCGAGAGCACCGAGTCTTAGCCACCAGGGAAGTCTCTCAACAGCTACAGTAATGTCTCTAGCTTGGGGTGAATCTTCACCCCTACATATACACTTGTCAGCTTTGGAATAATCATGCCATGTATACAATTCTATGCTCCTTTCCCCACCTGCTCTTCATTTCTAAACACTGCTTCTTGTGGTTACACAATTTTCCAGTGTACCATCCTTACTGGTAGCAGAATATTTCATTGGATGGATGCGACATAATTTATAGCACCATCCCCCTATGTTGGCGCCAGTTTTCTCTATCATAAATAACGTCACAGTAAATGTCTCTGGAGATACAGAATTGTTCTCGCTTCCTGGTGAATTATTTCCTTAGGCTTAATTCCCAGGAGGAAGATTATTGGGCCAAAGGCGATGAACATTTTTATGTCACTTGGTGTTATTGCCAAATTGATTTCCAAAAGGGTTGTGTCTGATGATTTACAAGTTCAAAAGAAGGAGCTCACCAAAGGTGTACACTGTGCTTCCTTAGCCACGTACAAAGGACATGACCTTGGGGGTCAGGAAGCAGGTCCCTAGGGGCAGCTGCAGGTGGGGGTGGGGTAGAAGTACAGGTGAGGAGTGAGGGGTAGGAGAGCTTCACCTGAGTGTCGGTAATTTCAGGAAGGGCAGGCTTCCTGGATTTTGGACCTTCTCTCCTGTTTTGTTCCCTCTGTCGGTTGTTCAGATCTGTCACTCCCAAGCCCGCACCTCAGTGTCCATCCTCAGAGTTCTTCCTGCCAGGACCACCTGGGAACTGGCCCAGTTTCGGCCCTGAATCAGCATGATGTGCTGAGGCAGCTTTATCATGAGATGGGAGCTGTTTGCACCTTTGGCTTCTTGGCATCTTTGCTTTCTGTGCTGCAGAGCTAACGCCACTGTGGCAGTCTGGGGTGGGAGGGGGCGTACAGCGGGAGTTTTTAGGGGAAACCTCCTATCTCACAGTCCATCCAGGTCCTTGCTGGGTTCAGCGATGGTGGAATCTTCTGTGTTTACAAAGACGAAGAGAGGAAGACAAAACATGTTGTCTCCACCCCAACTCTCCGATTTACTGAAGTCATTTCTCCCACAGTCGCTTTTGGTGTCACCCCACCTGACATCCTTGCACTGTTTAGTTACATTCCTGGCAACACTGTGAGAAGAAAGCACTTGTAGGGGCCAGGTGGACAAAGGGAAGACAGACTTGATTTCTTCTCCTCTGTAGTAACCCATGTATTCTTGAGACAAGCCACTCAGAGAACACGGGTCCCAACTTTTATGACAAGACCAAGACCAAATTCTGGACGGATCGGCCACATCGTTACTGTCCTTAAAACCCTAAAGTCCTTGACAAAGTATTGTTTATGCTCCCACGTCTTCCTCCCATGGCTGCACCATGGAGAAGTGGACAAAAGGTGGTCCTGGCAGGAGGGAGGGACCCTGAGGTGACAGTGAGGCAGAGGCTTGGAAGTGACACAGGTCTGAACACCTGACGGGGGAGGGAGAGGGCAGGACAGGGAGTCAGAAAACTCCTGGGATACACTGTTACCTGCCAGGGAGAGCCCAGATCCAGGTAACGCTGTGCTTTGCTCTGACCCTGCAGGTCCACAGCTCCTGTCTTCAGGGCCTGCTTCCTGAAGGACTGCTGGGAGGTCACCACATTATCCCAGAGGGTGTCACACTCAGAATTACATTTCTCCATCCCAGGATGCCAAGATCCAGCTGTGCCTCTGATCCCCATCTCCTCAGGTGACGTTCATGCTCATGGGCTGCCCTGCCTGAGAGGATAGAGGAAAACTATTATTACTCCAGTTGCCTGGAGATCACGGTCCTGGTACCTCATGGGATCCCACCACGGCTCCTTCCCTGACGATCCTCAGCAAAGCAGAAGCTCACAGACAGGTGGACTCCATAGACTGGCAATGGGCTCACCCTTAGTCCATGCTGGGTGAAAATGGGTGTAAATAGGGGACCTGGGTGCTCACTCAGGTCAGTCCTTTCCTGCTGTGGGCTGTTTTCCCACAAGCACCGCCTGTTAGCAGGCATCCCTCCTCCTCCATCTTGCTCAGCTGTTTTCAGTCCCTTCAGCTCAAGTGCCTAATCTGGAACATTGTCCCAGTGCCTCCAGCTCTCACAGTCTAACTCATTTTGTGCTCTGTGATGGCACCACCCGATGACTCAACGTCCCTCCCACAAATGTCTGAAAGGCCCAGTGAAACCCAGCTTCACTTTATCACCTTGTTCGCGGGCTCGTGTACCATCTGTCTCCCTGGGACATCAGGACCCCTGGGTGCTGCCCGTGTCTTACGCATCGCTTGAACATGGTGCTCTCCAGCCCAGGGCCTGCCTCTTGGAGCATGCACAAAAATGCACATCAATCCATTTCAATGTGTGTCCATCTCCTTCTGAACCTGACCTGGGTCTTGGTTGCAAGTGATAGAAACTGATACTGGCTAAGAAGCAGCAAAGGAGTTGATTGGAAGATTATTAGTGAGCACAGGAGGCTCAGGACAGCTGGATACCAGGAGAGAATGGGCAAGGGAGGCCAGAGGAAACAAGCCAGCACCACATCTCAGGAACTGGGGTTAGGAGGGTGCTGCCCAGGTACCACCCCTGCTGGCCATTCCTGTCACCGCTATGGAAATCACTGCCAAGTGTGAATTCTGGGCAAGATGGCGGATCAGAGGGGGTTGGACTGGCTAAACCTGGGTCACATGTTCAACCCCAGACAGAGGTAGGGGGATGTGGCCTCCCCAGCTTCTGGGGTGGGATCCCCGATTCACCCTACCAAGCCTACTCCATAGGAGACTCCACCCACCAATGTGGGATGCTGAGCAGCACGCCAAATGACAAATGTCTAAGTCACAAGGGCTTCCCTTCTGGCTCAGCTGGTAAAGAATCTGCCTGCAATGTGGGAGACTTGGGTTTGATCCCCTAGGTTGGGAAGATCCCTTGGAGAAAGGAAAGGCTACCCAGTCCAGTGTTCTGGCCTGGAGAATTCCATGGACTGTATAGTCCTTGGGGTCACACAGAATCAGACACAACTGAGTAACTTTCACTTCAAGTTACTGAGAATCTGCCAAGTGTTATTCTGGTGCTAGAATATGGACATGAGGAAGCCAGGCACCAGCCAGGCAGGGAGGCTGGTGGGAAAGCAATCCCAGATCTGTTAGTCATTTACGGGCACCCACTCCATGCCAGGGACTGTCCACGGGCTTTCTCAGACATCATCCCATTTAATCTGCACTGTGGTCAGAGCTCAACTAAAGGGGCTAAGGGCCAAGGGAGCAGTAGGTTGGCCAAGTTGTTACGACAGCAGCAAAGAGAATCTACCATCTAGCTGGGTCTAAGATACAATAGGTAGACTCAAGGCAGAGAGAAGAAAAGGAAGGGCATTCAAGGCAGAAGGAACAGCATGTGTTAAAGCATGGAGGCACGACCAAGTCAGAGCATGCTCAGGTCATCATGGCTGCCTGGTGTGGTAGGAATAAAGGGCAGGCAGGTGGGCTGGGGGCTGTGTCAGAGATGAGGAAGCCTCGAATGATATGGCAATGAAAATAGCTACTCTTTCTCAAAAACTTAGTAAATGACGATCTTTATACAAGACCCTTCCTATTTATTGGTTTTTCCCTGGTGGCTTAGACAGTAAAGAATCTGCCTGCAGTGTGGAAAACCCAAGTTTGATCCCTGGGTTGGGAAGATCTCCTGGAGGAGGGCATGGCAACCCACTTCAGTATTCTTGCCTGGAGAACTCTATGGACAGAGAAGCCTGGCAGGCTACAGTCCATGGGGTCACAAAGAGTCAGACACAACTGAACGACTAACACTTTCAGATTTTCACTTCATATTTATTATCTCCTTGAATCATGTTTGCTTGAAGAAACTGAGGATCAGAGAAGTTAAGTGATTTGCTCAAGATCACACAGCTAGGAAACTGGTAGAACCAGGACTTGAACCAGAGCCCATGTATCCACCACCAAAGCTGCCAGAAATAGCACGCATGTCCTGCCAGTGATCATCTTCCACAAGGACTTGTGGGATTCCCTGTCTACTCCATCTTCCCATCCCATGGATAGTGACCTCCATAGTTCATTGGTTGTGGCTTGTCTTACCCTTTGCACTATCAGGTCACATCAAGGAGGCTCCAGCAGAATTCATTCCTTTGCATCATGGTATTAAAAAGTCACTTTCCTATTACCACTTCTTAGTTCTGTATTCAAGGAAGAGGAACTGCCCACAGAATCTTTTGTGGGGAGGGGGGATTCTTGAAAGCAGAAAATACAGCCTCCTGCTTTGGTTGGGTCCTTTCAAGTTACTTCCAGACAGAGGGACAGATGCAGAGGGCATCTATCATGCTGGTTTTGTGCTAACCCAGCCACCTCATTTAATAGCATCATGACCGTAGGCAAGTGGACTTGACCTTTGTGCCCCAATTTCCTCATGCATAGAACAGAATATGAAACAGACTCAGTACTATTTAATGCACATCCAGTGTTGTTACCTCTGTGCAGAGCATGGCCAGAGCTGTGAGAGCAAATCTGTAAGGGCCAGAAGAAGAACAGGTCTGCCCTGTTTGAGGAATCAGGAAAATTTCTTCGATAAAGTAGAATTTGGGCCCAGCTTTCAAGAACATGTAGGACTGTAAAATTCTGGTGGGAAAACATCAGTTCAGGTGGAAGAAACAGCAGATGTCAAGGGCTGGAGGTAAGAGAGGGGAGAGCCCTTTTGCACCGCAAAGTAAGTCCTGATCATTTGACAGCCTCTAAATCTCTTTCTTCCCGATGCTTCCTGACAGCCGTGTGTTTGAACATAGAAAAATCAGAGAAGTTTCTTTCATTGACAGGCTGGTCTTATGAGTTGGGTGAGGGTATCAGCCCCTCCATCCTGAGGCTTTCTCGCCCAGGCTGACATCTGCATGAGACTTCACAGTACTGTATAAAGATGCTAATGTCCAGTCCTGCCCTGGAAAAGTCCAGACTGGGGACTGAAGGGAGGAAGCCATTTCCTAAGAGAGCCATGGATCTAAGTCTCCACTCTTCTGCTCACTGTTTGTGTGAACTTAAACAAGTGGCTTCACAACTCTGGTTTCCGTGTCTATAAAATGGGGATGGTAAGAATTGTGCCCAGTATCCATTCCCCAGCATCCCAGTGTGCCCTCACACTCTTCGTATTGTCTTGAGGAGTAGGAGACCCAGGTGCCTGCGCTTTGGGAACTTCCTCTTTCTGCCCCCCACCCCGTAGACCCAAGGGGCCTCTACAGCTCAACCGGGGTCTTGAATGGGAGCCCAGGGATGGGGGAGGCAACCAGAGATTTTTGGTTCCTCTAGGGCACTCAGGAGAATGTAATGAGCAATTCCAGGTCCTGAGGCCCATGGCACTCACTGGGTCTGACTACTCAGAACCTCTTCTCTAACTTCCCTCTCCATTCTGTGAACTCCCTTTTGCCCTTCCAATAAGTTTCTAGTTTGCTTAAGTTCACTGGATCCCAGGCCAATGACTTTCAGTCAAACAGTCCTCCTAACACAGCACTTTTACCAACTCATAGATTTTTCATAGAGATTAAAGATGAACGCACACAGCTGGCACATCACAAGGGGACCATAGATGGTTGTTGTCACCATGCTATTCTCAGTTAATCTCCATAATAACCCATGCATGAGGCAGGGGAGTATACCCATTAGACAGATGAAGAAACCGAGGCTCAAAGAGATGAAGTGGCTATCCTGAGTTTCCTCCCTAAAAAGTGGAGCAGGGACTCAATGCCAGAGTGTCTGATTGCAATGTCTCTATGCCATACACTGTCCTCCACTGCCCCTGGGGTCCTTCTGTGCTGGTAGACCTCACCAAAGTATCAATATTACCCATTAACTGAAACTACGTTGCTTTCCAGAATGCCTCCTGCAGCTCAAGTATTGGCCCTGCAGAGCTTGGCAGGCTGCTAGAACATCGCTCTGTTGACAGGGGAGGCGGCCAAGCCCTCCACGTGAGTGTCCTGCAGCCCAGGGCTTGTCCCTTCTGTCTCAGGTAAAACTTTGGAAACCTCAACCCTTAATTACCGCCTGGCACAGGGCACCCAGTGGTTTCCGGGTGGCTTGTATTGACTCGCGCAGTCTTCACTGGACATGGGTCTGGGCTAAATTTAAACCCTGTCACAGACAATTTAACAGTTTTCTGTGGGGGGGTAATTTAATGGTAAACCATAATTACCGATACAACTGATACCTTAATTCCCAAAACAATCTGTGGAGGTGTGTGGAATTCAAATCAGTCCAATTAGAATTTCATCTTCTCATAATAAAATACAGCATAATTGCTAATTGCCCCCTGGCTCACCATATTTTAAGGCAGAAATTTGGGGTTGTTTTTTAATATGGCTTTTATTTTAAAGTGTTTGTTTTCAATTTTGGACCATTGCCCATGAGAGGAAAAAGATCCAGGTCGCTGTACTCGGGACTTCTGTGGGGCCTCAGTGCTGATTCCTCTGGCAAGAGCAAGAGGCCTAGGAGAGAGCCAGGTACACACAGGGCTCCACAGATATCAGAGGTCCAAGTCTTAGCAAGGCTGAGGGAAGCTCTGTCGATATGTCACTTGAGTTTTAGGGCACTTTTGAGTTGACAAAGCGACCTGATGAGCACTAGAGTCAGACATTCAGAGGTTCAAAGCCAGACCATAGGATGTGGGGCAAGTTATTTACCCTCTGAGTGACTCAGGTTCAAGATCTGTAAAATGGGTATAACTGACCTTCCTTATGGAGTTGTTGTGAAGACTGACATGGCATCTGGCACATAGTAAACCTTCCAGAACTGATAGCTGTATTATTATAAATTCATTCATTTGTCCACTCAACACATGCATACTGAGCTCTGTAGGTGCCAGGCATGGTTTAGGTGCTGATATAGGATATTACGGGTCTTCCGAGGTGGTGCGGTGGTAAAGAATCCACCTGCCTATGCTGGAGATGCAAGAGACTTGGGTTCGATCCCTAGAACAGGAAGATTCCCCTGGAATAGGAAATGGCAACCTGCTCCAGTGTTCTTGCCTGTAAAAGCTCTTGGACAGAGGAGCTTGGCAGGCTACAGTTCATGGAGTTGCAGAGAGTCAGACACAACTGAGCACACAAACACAAACACACAGGATATAACAGTGAAAGTACCAGGTCAAACTGCTGCCCTTGTGTAACTTCCATTGTAGTGAGAAGACAGCTGGTGGGGAGCAAATAAAGATAACACAATCTGACCCCTGCAAGAATGATAACTTGGGTTCACACAGTGTAGTCAGGGAAAACCTCACTGAGGAGGTGGTATCTGAGGTTACCAACCCTCCCTAGAAAGCTGAGTTTACAGATTAGGAAATGGAGGCTTAGAGGTGAAACACTGGGTGGCTTGGACATCCCCCCAAATTTGGGAAAGATGAGATGGGAGGAGCAATTTCTTAGTGAAAAGGAACTAGGTAGTCAGACTGCAAAGGCCACAGAGAGGTGGCGAGGACCCGAGGTGCTACAATCTCAGCTGGAATGTGTCCTCAGGATCACCTGGAGGTCACTGAGGAGGAAAAAGTGCTCAGGCAGTGGAGTCTGAAACACCTGGCTTCAGATCCTGGCCCTCACCACCCAACTAGCTGAGTGGCCTGTGACCACTGCTTCATCTCTGCCAAGCAGCTCCCACTCCCCTATAAACTGAGAACAAGAAGGCTGTGTCACCAGGTCACTGCAAGGGCTTGTGTGGGATCATGCATGTCGAGAACATGGTACATACTGGACGCTTAAGAAGTTCCAAGTCTGTCCCTGTGTTTTTAAAAAAATTATTTATTTACTTCTTGCTGAGCTGGGTTTGTGCTGCTGCTCGTGGGCTTTCTCTAGTTGCAGCGAGTGGGGCTACTCTTCGTTGCCGTGCGTGGGATTCTCATTGCTGTGGCTTCTCTTGTTATGGAGTGCAGGCTCTAGAACACGGCTCCAGTAGTTGCGGCACCCAGGCTTTAGTTGCCCGTGTCATGTGGAATCTTCCTGGACCAGGCATCGAATCCGTGTCTCCTGCATTGGCAGGTGGATTCTTAGCCACTATACCACCAGGAAAGCCCCCGTCCCCCTACTTTTAAAAACTTAGGCCCAGAGAGGGGAAGTGACTTGCTTGAGATCACTCAGCAAGTTGTGGCAGAGAGTAGGCAGGTTTTGGCCTGGTGTTCTTCTCACCTTTCTTGACAGCCTGGAGGCAGCTTCTCACTGGCCCAGGAGAGGGTCTTTATAGGGCAATTGCTGACAGGCAGAAGGTCAGAGAGAGTTTCAAGGATGGGAGAATGAGGATTTAGCCAAGAAGCAGCCCAGTCTGACATGTATCAGAGTTAGTACATAATAAGCAGCCCTGATTTTGAATTCAGGCATTTGCTGGGTGTGTTAGAGACACGAGGAGGTGCAGCGCCGTCTTCTGGGTTTGGAGGAGGTTGGAGGGATGCGGGGGGACTGGTCTGGAATGGAGACATAATGCTCCAGGACAACCCCCTTCTGCTGAGAAGCCCTCTGGCATTCCCAGACGGGCTCTCCCCTCCCCGAATGACAAATCCACTTCCCAGCTGAGATGCAAGAGGCCTCCAAGATTAAAAACCTGGTCACCCACTGGTTGTGGGGCAAATGGCTCCTATTACGAGAGGGCTCCAGGGGCCTGGGAACCCAGCAGGGTTTGGGCAGGCGCCTGCTGACACCGTCTTATCCAGGGCCAGGGCCATTCACTGCCTACATGGAGGTGGGGGCCTGGGGGATCCACCTTAGCTGCCTGTACCTTGACAGTAATTCCCACTCGGGCTGGCCACTGCCAAGACCCCCCCATGGATGGGAATCTGGGTCCAGGTGGAATAAGGCTTGGCCTACTGCTTGGGGGCTCCCCTTCCCACAGCTGGAGCCTGGGAGAGGGGGGTGGGGGGACCAATTCAGACTTCCAGCAGTCCATGGGAGAAGCAGTGAGATTGAAGGACAGGGTCCCTAGAGACAGGGGCTGAGAGGCTGGGAAGACTCTTGGGGTTTCAGACACCATTTTAGCCAAGGGACCCCCTCATCTCATGCTCCCATGGCCTCAGAGGCTTTTATGAATATAATTTCTAGACTCCCAGGTGCCCTGATAACTTCTGTAATGGCAGGTGTAAATGACACACGGAACAAGCCCAATTCCTAGTATCATCAAAACACGACTTGATTTTTGTCCCTCATTTTCCTTTCAATTTTCTCTCATGAGAGAATCTCCCTTCTTTCTGAATGAGAACCCCGCAGGCCCATGATTTTTCTGTCCACTCTTAGGTAAGAGAGAATTCTAAGGTCGCTTTAAGTCACAAACATAATCTCAGTTCACATGCTGGAATTTCTGGGTTCTGTGCAATATTACTGTAGCAGGAATGGCCGCTTGGAGTAATGTTAACTAAAATAAGACAGTGTCTACATTTGTCTTCTGACACATTCTCACATACTCGCTCATTCTGCAAACTCTGATCCAGGGTCCATATGTGGTTGGCACTGGCTGGGAATGCTGGAATTCTGGAATTTCTGGAATGCTCCAGAAACACAGAAGACAGCCTCAACTGGCTGTTCAAAGACCTGTGCTCAGTCACGCATCTCACAATGACCAGAAGTTCAAAAACACCCAGAGTAAGGGAACCCCAACTCTATCCATTGAGGCAACAATCAGGAAGCAGAGTGCCCTGTAGTTTAGAGAATACTTCAAAAGACCACATCTCTTTTAACTTTTGGCACTACCCATTTTACTGATGGGAAAACTGAGCCTCAGAGAGATTAACTATCATGCATAATAACACTCTGTTCATAAATCACAAAGTTTAAACTTGAACCACAGCCTTCTAGCCCCAATTTTGGACTCTCTCTGCCTCACCACCAGCCTCTGGAATATTTAGGGCCATGATCTGACTCTCTTTTGTTACCTGTGTGGGAGAAGAGCAAGGCAGCGCACTGCAGTCTGAGAACTAACCAAGGAAGAAGGGCAGGTGGGCTAAATCCTTCTCCACCATCAGCAGAAAGCAAGCAGGGCTCACACTGTCGCTGTGACCAGGGAAGCCAGAAGGTGAAACTCTGAGAAGCCACGTAAGCCTTCAGTGCCATGATAGTGCTGGTGAAAGGAAGAATGTCAGGAAACACTAAGATTTGGAATTGTTTAGACTCAAACTGAAGAAAGTAGGGAAAACCGCTAGACCATTCAGGTATGACCTAAATCAAATCCCTTATGGTTATACAGTGGAAGTGAGAAATAGATTTAAGGGCCTAGATTTGATAGACAGAGTGCCTGCTGAACTATGGAATGAGGTTCGTGACATTGTACAGGAGACAGGGATCAAGACCATCCCCATGGAAAAGAAATGCAAAAAAGCAAAATGGCTGTCTGGGGAGGCCTTGCAAATAGCTGTGAGAAGAAGAGAGGCAAAAAGCAAAGGAGACAAGGAAAGATATAAGCATCTGAATGCAGAGTTCCAAAGAATAGCAAGAAGAGATAAGAAAGCCTTCTTCAGCGATCAATGCAAAGAAATAGAGGAAAAGAACAGAATGGGAAAGACTAGAGATCTCTTCAAGAAAATTAGAGATACCAAGGGAACATTTCATGCAAGGATGGGCTCGATAAAGGACAGAAATGGTATGGACCTAACAGAAGCAGAAGATATTAAGAAGAGGTGGCAAGAATACACAGAAGAACTGTACAAAAAAGATCTTCACGACCCAGATAATCATGATGATGTGATCACTAATCTAGAGCCAGACATCTTGGAATGTGAAGTCAAGTGGGCCTTAGAAAGCATCACTACGAACAAAGCTAGTGGAGGTGATGGAATTCCAGTTGAGCTGTTTCAAATCCTGAAAGATGATGCTGTGAAAGTGCTGCACTCAATCTGCCAGCAAATTTGGAAAACTCAGCAGTGGCCACAGGACTGGAAAAGGTCAGTTTTCATTCCAATTCCAAAGAAAGGCAATGCAAAAGAATGCTCCAATTACCGCACAATTGCACTCATCTCACATGCTAGTAAAGTAATGCTCAAAATCCTCCAAGCCAGGCTTCAGCAATACGTGAACCGTGAACTCCCTGATGTTCAAGCTGGCTTTAGAAAAGGCAGAGGAACCAGAGATCAAATTGCCAACATCCGCTGGATCATGGAAAAAGCAAGAGAGTTCCAGAAAAACATCTACTTCTGCTTTATCGACTATGCCAAAGCCTTTGACTGTGTGGATCACAATAAACTGTGGAAAATTCTGAAAGAGATGGGAATACCAGACCACCTAACCTGCCTCTTGAGAAATCTGTATGCAGGTCAGGAAGCAACAGTTAGGACTGGACATGGAACAACAGACTGGTTCCAAATAGGAAAAGGAGTGCGTCAAGGCTGTATATTGTCACCATGCTTATTTAACTTATATGCAGAGTACATCATGAGAAACGCTGGACTGGAAGAAACGCAAGCTGGAATCCAGATTGCCGGGAGAAATATCAATCACCTCAGATATGCAGATGACACCACCCTTATGGCAGAAAGTGAAGAGGAACTCAAAGTCTCTTGATGAAAGTGAAAGAGGAGAGTGAAAAAGTTGGCTTAAAGCTCAACATTCAGAAAATGAAGATCATGGCATCCGGTCCCATCACTTCATGGGAAATAGATGGGGAAACAGTGGAAACAGTGTCAGACTTTATATTTTGGGGCTCCAAAATCACTGCAGATGGTGACTGCAGCCATGAAATTAAAAGACGCTTACTCCTGGGAAGAAAAGTTATGACCAACCCAGATAGTATATTCAAAAGCAGAGACATTACTTTGCCGACTAAGGTCCATCTAGTCAAGACTATGGTTTTTCCTGTGGTCATGTATAGATGTGAGAGTTGGACTGTGAAGAAGGCTGAGCGCCGAAGAATTGATGCTTTTGAACTGTGATGTTGGAGAAGACTCTTGAGAGTCCCTTGGACTGCAAGGAGATCCAACCAGTCCATTCTGAAGAAGATCAGCCCTGGGATTTCTTTGTAGGGAATGATGCTGAAGCTGAAACTCCAGTACTTTGGCCACCTCATGCGAGGAGTTGACTCATTGGAAAAGACTCTGATGCTGGGAGGGATTGGGGGCAGGAGGAGAAGGGGACGACCGAGGATAAGATGGCTGGACAAATGGCATCACAGACTCGATGGACGTGAGTCTGAGTGACCTCCGGGAGATGGTAATGGACAGAGAGGCCTGGCGTGCTGCAATTCATGGGGTCGCAAGGAGTCGGACACGACTGAGCGACTGAACTGAACTGGAATTGTTCAAAAGAGTGAAAACTGTTTGGAGGTTGAAACGGACAGTGGCTGTGGGAGCTCTCGGCTCACATTCAGTCTCCCAGACCCCCCATCTTTAGGAGAAGTTTTCTTTTCCTAAGAGTTCAGAGAGAAGTCCCAGAATAGATCCTCATTGGCTCTGGTGGGTCATGTGTCCCTCCCTACACCAGCCACTATGGCTGGGGGATTCTGTGACCTGACTGGCCAAGCCTGGTCACGTGATTGGTCTGTGGCATGGCAAAGCAGGGTCAGCTTCCTTTAAACTCCCTGTAAGGCTGGTAAGGAAAAGGCTATTACAAGAAAGGGCAAAAAAGAAATAGGAAATTCGATAGGAAAGAGGGCTTTGTATGACAGATCATGGATTTCTACTTTATAAAGTGACAGTAAGAGCTAATAGATGCTTTGACCCAGGGAAAAGACATTATCAGCAGGGAGGTGAGTCCCTCCTGATTATAAACCATGAGTAGCAGCAGTGAAATTGTTGCTACTCATGACTTAGAATCATTAGGTGTCAGTTAAACATACATAGTTCGCTAGTGGCTCAGACGGTAAAGCGTCTGCCTGCAATGTGGGAGACCCAGGTTCGATTCCTGGGTCGGGAAGATCCCCTGGAGAAGGAAATGGCAATCCACTCCAGAACTGTTGCCTGGAAAATCCCATGGACAGAGGAGCCTGATAGGCTACAGTCTATAGGGTCGCAAAGAGTCAGACATGACTGAGCAACTTCACTTCAGTTCAAACATACATAGTATCTATTAATGTAAACCACTTAGTAATATGGCATAATGGCTAAGAGAATAAAACCTGGTTTTGTCACTTACCAATGACTTTGAGGAAGTTTCTTAACTTCTCTATGCCTCAGTTTCCTCATCAGCAAAATGGGTATAATAACAATAGCTCTTCCTAGGTTTGTTGTGCAGATTAAACGGATTGATACATGAAGGAGGGAGTGTTTCCGCGGTTCCCAGGGGCCAGGACACCTCAGAAGGCTCTGGAGAAGCCTCTGGCTCTGGCGGCACAGACCTGCCCAGACTGGCCTGGCAGCAGTAGCCAGCCTGAGCAGCTACCCACTTGCACACTGGCCTCCTCAGCCTCTCTCGGCTGACAAACAGGAAGGTGGCAGGGCTGCCGGGTGCCCGCGCCGCCGCCACAGCCCTGCGTCTGGCCCCAGCCCTCGCCTCTGCTCGAGGCTGCGGTGAACTTGGATGGTGCTACTCTCGCCACAAACCACAGTCCATCACAAATTGCCCTGTGGTGAGTTGCGAGCACATTTATAATTGATGAAATCAGGGGGTGAGAGCTCATTGCTGAGTTGTTTAGTAAACATAACCCTGGGCCCTTGGGTGGGGAGTAGGGATGCTTGAGAGAAAAGGACAGGACAGAAAAAGGGGGAACCGGCTCCCTCCGAGAATGTTTGAAAGGCTCCACCTGTCAGCTTTTGTTTTTGTTATCAAACTTATTTTGAAAATGTTCAGTCCTAAAGAAAAGTTGCAAGAATGTTGTAAAACGTCCAAACATCACCTAAATTCTCCCATTCTTAGCATTTTGCCATATTTGCTTTCGTTCTTTCTTGCTGTGCACACATATATCTAATATAATAAAATACACTGGTATTCTTCTTAGTCTTTTATTTTGCTAAACCATTTAAGAGTAAGTTGCAGAGATCATGATCTGCCCCCTCCTCAAATACTCCAAGGACGTTTTCCTACATCCCTACAGGAAAATACTCAATCTCGAGAAGTTGAATACCAACACAATACTATGATCTAATTTCCAGTCCATTTTCTAATTCCACTGATTATTCAATACCATCCTTTATAGCAGCTCTTTGTTTCAATCCAACTGAACAAACTCTTCAATAGTCAAAGACCCAGGAAACAGATCCCCTTTGCCCCTTGCCTCATGGCTGGCCAGGACTGGCAGTCATATAGGAGGAATGAAGCTATGATCAGAAAACAAGGCCAAGCTTGGGAGGGCAAGTAGGGCCAGATATAAGATCTGGCTAAGCTTGGGCAGCCCTGAAAGCTTCTTCCAGGGGATCCCAGAGGATGGAGTCCAGGTGCGCTGGGGGAGGAGAATACTGGTTCTCAAAGGTATTGGGAGCCTAAGGGAGACAGGAGGCTCGCATGCCTCCTGTGATAGCACCAATCCCTGGGCCCAGGTTGGTGGGGGGAGGGGAGCTGTGTTAGGGAGATGGGGAGACAACCAACATTTAGGCCCAGGAGCTGCCAGGAGATGGGCAGCCTTGTCATCTGAATGCTAAGCGGCTAGATTATACACTCCTTCAACAAGTGTTTATTGCACCCTCGCTATGTGCCGAGAACTATTCTAGATGCTGGGGATAAAACTTGGATTGGGCCCCAGCTTCAACCCCTGTTTATGTTCTATTGAAAGATGTGACAGTTTGGGAGTTTTAAAAATATATTTATTTATTTGGCTGCACTGGTCTTAGTTGCAGCGCATGGGATCTTTCTTGTGGCATCCAGGATCTAGTTCCCTGACTAGGAATCAAACCCAGGCCCCCTGCACTGGAAGCTTGGAGTCTTAGCCAGTGGACCACCAGGGAAGTTCCCGGGGGATGTGATAGTTTGGACTGTGGTTATGGAAAGAGTCACTCCCCTCCCGCCCACCCCAACCCACCACACCCATACATCCACACACTTGTTGTGAGGGGTATATATTTTCTCACTTTGCTGATATTAGACTTAGCCATGATGTTTCTTTAGCCAGTAGAATGTTAGCGGCTTGCTCCTTGGAAGAAAAGCTATGACCAACTTAGACAGTGTATTAAAAAGCAGAGACATCACTTTGCCAACAAATGTCCATATAGTCAAAGCTATGGTTTTTCCAGTAGTCGCGTATGGATCTGAGAGTTGGACCATAAAGAAGGCTGAGTGCCAAAGAATTGATGCTTTCTAACTGTGGCGCTAGAGAATACTCTTGAGAGTCCCTTAGACAGCAAGGAGATCAAACCAGTCAATCCTAAAGGAAATCAACCCTGACTATTCATTGGAAGCACTGATACTGAAGCTGAAGCCCCAATACTTTGGCCATCTGATGCAAAGAGCTGACTCACTGGAAAAGATGCTGGGAAAGACTGAAGGCAGAAGGAGAAGGGGGTGACGGAGGATGAGATGGTTGGATGACATCATCAAAACAATGGACATGAGTTTGAGCAAGCTCTGGGGGATAGTGAAGGACAGGGAAGCCTGGTGTGCTGCAGTCCATGGAGTTGCAGAGTCAGACATTACCAAGCAACTGGGCAGCAACAGCACTGTGAGCATCCTTAAATAGCCTGTGACATTTAACTTGGCTTTTAAGCTCCTGCCATTTGCCGCCATGGAAAGGCTAAGTCCCACTGGTCCAAGGACAATGAAGAATTACCTGAATCTGCACTGGAGCTACAACCTGGAGCTGTGCTGCCCAGCGGCCCCACAAACTCACAAATAAGAAAAAGAAATGCTGTTGTTTTAAGCCCCTGTTACTGGGGTGGTTTGTTACACAGCATTGCTTCAATAATAGCTGACTAAGATGGACAGCAACATCTGAAACCAGCCAACATGTAAACTCGCAGTGTCAGGGGGTGATAGAGACAAGAAGAAAAGGAAAGCTGGAGAAGAGGGAAAGGGCAGTGGGTGCTGCGGAGCTAGGGCAGCCAGGGAAGGCTCTTTGATAAGGGGGCTGGGGGAAGGAAGTGGGGATGAGTCATGTGGCTTTATCTAGGGGAGGGAATTTCAGTCATAGGAAATGGCAACTGCATAGGTCCCGAGGCAGGAATGAGCTTCCTGGAGGAGCAAGTCTGAGGCTGGAGGAGCAGGAGGCAACGGAAGGGCAGAGTGGGGGTGATGCAAGACGGCTCAGGAAGGGTGCTGGGGTCAGACCCTGTGGAAAGGATGTGGACTTTTATTCTCATCATCTAGTATAACTCGTAAGCTGTCTGATGAAAGAGCTCGAGAACACGTGCAAAGGCAGAGGTGGGGAAAGTCACTGACTGAGCCCCCTGCTTTGAGACCTGCAAGGAAAGGACTGTTGTAGGCCACAATCCAGCCAGTGTCAGGGGGCCTTTTCCCAGCTTCATCTTCCTGATTTTCTGTGAGGCTCTCCCTACCCTTTGCCTCAGTGACCCTTCCCTACGCTTACTCCCCTCTGACGTCTCTAACACCCCCAGTGCCTTCTCTGCTCCCCCAGCCCTTCACTGGGCCTTCTGGACACCCACCCCTCCACTTCCTGCTCCCCTCAGTCAGCTCTCAAGGTGGGAATGACTCCCAGCTCTCCAGCCCCATCTTCTCCCTGGGACCCTGGGCATTCCGTCATGAGCTCCCTACTTAGCCGTGTCCCCCAAGGCAGCCTCACACTCCAGACTTGGCCTAAACTGAGGCCATCCCCAGGGGAGAGGCTCTCAGAGACTGTCTGAGACGAAGGAGATCTGTAGATCCCCTCCCCACCCCCAGAGTCCATTCAAGTTCACAGCTCAGCACCCCAGTTCCATTTTGATAAAATGCCAGTTTCAAAATGTCACTCCTTAGCCCCCACCTTGGGTGGCTGCTCTCTCCCGGAGATGCAGAAACCCTCCTGGGACCAGCACTGAACAGCCTCTCCAGTTGGGTCTCAGGTCACCTTCGTTCCCTGGGTAGACCCTCCTCTAGCCTAATGGGACCCTGTCCTCCGCCATGACCTCCAGCACATTTTCACCTCTGTTTTCGCCTTGCCTTGAGCGCAACAGGTATTTGCTGAGGGCCTACTGCGTGCAAGGCACTGTCCGGGGTGCTGAGGAGCAGAGGGGCACCCAGCATAATCCACCTCCTTCTTCTTGGAGCCTACAGCCCCTGGAGCCCCCAGGGGGCCCCTCCACCCTCCCTGATCTCTTCCTTCCCACCCCTCCCTCCAGGCGGGGCCGCTCAGAGCCTCAGTGGCCAAGAGGCTTCTCCTGCCCCTTGGCTGCTGGGCGCTTAAGCCTATCTTGCCTTGAGTCTGATTGTTCCTTTAGATGAAAATTTCCTTTTTAATTGTAAAAGTAATGCATGTTTTTACTTTGTTTCAAAGTTTTTAGTTACTGATCCAATTTCCTTAATTGATATTAGCCTATTCAGATGTTATTCTTTGAGTTAATTTTTATAATTTGTCTTTGATATCATTCAGCTTAATTAAGTTGTCAAGTTTGTTGGCAAAATAAGTAAATAATGCATACTCATCGTGGAAAAATGGAAAATACAGAAAAGATAGAAGAAAAAAAATCTTATTATGTAAGAATAGTTAAAGCTTCCCTTTAAAACAGACATTGACTTCCCTGCCATTCTGGTGGTTAAGATCCAGGCTCCTAATGCAGGGTGCGCGGGTTTGATCCTTGCTCAGGGAACTAAGGTCCCACATGCCACATGGTGTGGTTAAAAAAATATATCAGATTATCTGGAACAAAAAAGAAGTCTTTAACAGTTGCTTTCCACATGCCTTCCTAACAGAGAAGAGCAGCCTCGACTTCCCTGGTGGGAAATGGAGCCAGAACCTGGGTTGTTGCTTAGTCGCTCAGTCGTATCTGACTCTGCGACTCCATGGACTGCAGCATGCCAGGCTTCCCTGTCCCTCACCATCTCCCAGAGTTTGCTCGGACTCATTTCCATTGAGTCGGTGATGCCATCCAACCATCTCATCCTCTGTCACCCCCTTCTCCTGCCCTCAATCTTTCCCAGCACCAGGGTTTCCAGTGAATTGGCTCTTCGCATCAGGTGACCAAAGTATTGGAGCTTCAGCTTCAGCATCAGTCCTTCCAGTGAAAATTCAGGGTTGATCTCCTTTAGGATCTCCTTTAGGTTGGATCTCTCTGCTGTCCAAGGGACTCTCAAGGGTCTTCTCTAGCACCACACTGAGCTTCTTGAGCACCTGGGACCCCACAGTAATTTGGGCATGAGCTGTGGTGCAAACAACCAAACCAAATCCTTTTCTGGGAGCAGGAAGAGTTTTCCAAAGGTGAGAAGAAAGAAGAAAGAGCGTAAGAAAATTGACTTCTTATTGGAAAGCGGGGAGCCTGACAGAGGGGAGACCCAGCATCCAGAAGTTCCAAGAGAGCACGTTAAAATGGACAGCAGAGCCCCGAAAAGGCACCAGGAGGTCTCGGCCCCTTCCCCACTTACCTCCCAATTGCCAGTCCTCACCCCCTCTGACATGCAGTGCTTCCCGTGAGACTGGGCCTGGCCCCCACGTGCTGCAGCTAGAGTCTGTACGCTGCAACAAAGATCTCGCGTGCCACAACTAAGACCTGATGCAGCCAAAGAAGGAAAGCAAGAAAGGGCATGGCCACACTTCACAGGGAGTGGCACGTGCCACAAATCCCTCTGTGAATTGCAATGTCCAGGACAAACATGAGGGCTGCTCTGTCCTGCGCATGTCCAGCTGATCTGTGCCCCATCTCTCAAGGACAGCAACCACATTTATTCATATTTCTTCTCTGTGTGCCCTCATGCCTAGTACTGGAGAGGTTGGGAACACCAACACATTTATTATGTACCTGCTGTGTACTAGACACCTGCCGGAGTCTCACACGGATAGCTGAAATGACCCTTGGAGCTCAGATCCATCTTCTGCACCGATGGGGAAAATCAAGGCTCACCAAGGTGACCTGACACTCCCAGGTGGTGATGGAGCTGACGCCCAGGCCCTGAGGGATGGGGGAGAGAGGGAGTGAATGGAGTGAAATGGGTTAGCGATCAGCATGAAGAAGAGTGGATCCATAATGAGATTTAACCTTAACTTTGCTCAGCGGTCATGGCAGTACCTCTGTCTCTCTGAGGCTCTCAGGACTCTCCAAAGAGCCTCGGACATGCAGGGCACAGCGGGCAGACCCCAGGGCCCTGGTATGGACTTGCGCCGGTGGGCCTTACTATAGGCTTCTCAGCTTTGCCAGTCTGCTCCAAGAGCCCCAGCCTGTCCCCAGGGTGCAGGACGCCACCCCCAGCCACTCTGGCCCAATTTCTTACAGGCTGCTCTGGGATGGCGTCCCAGTGCCCTATAAATAGCATCTCTCCTGGGCTCCAGACGGCCAGTTGGCAAACACTGTAATTTGCTGAAAAGTTTGGAATGTGTCTAAAAATGAAGAAGGCAAATGAGACCAGCCTGGCGCGGGTGCGACCAGCGTATCCATTTCAGAGAAGGGCTGAGACGCTCTCCTGTGCCCGGCCAACGACTTCATGAGGGTGCCACAGGCAAGGTTTCAGGCAGAGGGGACAAGTGTGAGTCTAAGGAGTCGTGTTATCATTTCCGGCAACAGTGGCTGCCTCTTGTATTGGCCTCACCCCTGACCTTCCTGCCCAAAGAGGGAGAGGGGCTGCCACCACTGGGAGGGGACTGCCATGGCTTAACCTTTTCTTGGACTGTTTCTTGGACTAAATTGAAGAGGGCATGGTGAGCACCTAAGGATTATGAGACCCAGAAGGAAACCCCCCAAATAATTTCATTCAACGCCCCCCAGCCGACAAAACAAGGAAGTGATTTGACAAAAAGCAAATTGCAGTAGAACCAGATTTAGGCTGAGGTCTCTGGGATCCCAGTTTGGTGCCACGTCTTGGGTTCATGGCCTCCTGAGAGGGTCCAGCTCTCTTAGGGATGGGGGAGGGGTGCAGGGGAAGGGTCGGTGGCTCTCTGATCACCCTGAACGTTGACAAGTCTTTTTGATGTTCTGGTCTGATCCTCACTGCACTCCTGGATGGCGCAGCCACTCTTCTTCTCATGGTCCCAGGGATGGAGATTCCTTCTCATCCACAAACCAGAGAAAGGCCAGAGGGGAACTCACCACTCTGTCCTCAAGCCATGATCAAGGCGTTTCCCCTCTTCAGGTAGAACTCAACTCCCTCAAAAGCCATCTTCTATTAGCCTTTGTGCCACCTTCTGGGCTTCCCCGGTGGCTCAGTGGTAAAGAACCCGCCTGCCGATGCAGGAGATGCAAGAGATGCAGGTTCGATCCCTGGGTCAGGAAGATCCCCTGGAGAAGGGAGTGGCTACATGCTCCAGTATGTTTGCCTGGAGACTCCCATGGACAGAGGAACCTGGCAAGCTACAGTCCATGGAGTGCAAAGAATCACGATCTCCTGGGGTTTTGACTTTTCCCTAAAGGAAGAATCAGAGCACTGAGAGTAATGGTAGAATGAGAAACAGGAACTCTGAGCTGGAGCCCCCAGGTCCAGCACGCCCTGACTGTATTACCTTGGGCAAGTCACCTCCCTTCATGGAGCTTCAGGGAACCCATATGCAAAACTATAGTGACAACCAAAGTGTCCACTGATGGAGGCCATGACCGTGTGCTCTACGGGCATCATTCTCTCTGTCCTCATATCCACTATACACACGGTGTATATTCTTATCCCATTTTACAGAGGAAACTGAGGCAGAGATACAACAATATACAACCAAGTATATTATTCAAGACCACATCTTTTAAGTTCAAAACCCACTGCACTGCTCTGAGGTCCCTTTTAACTCTAATATTTCTGTCTTTGGTAGCTCCGAACACAATTTTGGTTGTGTTGCTCCCAGCTCTTGTCTGCTGACAGGCTGGCAGCGAGGACAGTTCACATCCATGGAGAAGCTGTGCTTTGAGAAGGAACCAGGACATCGAGGCCTTGGTCCTTCGGGGAAGGCCACCATTTCTCCGCAGAAGGCACCTGCCTCCCTGCCCGGTCACAAGGTGGGGAATTGTGGCTGAAAAGCGACATCTTGTGGCCCGTTTTAGAACTGCACTCCAGCAGGACAATTTCCAGGGTGGTTTAAAAGGACAATGAAGAATGAGAGGAAATATTATAAATATTAGACTTGGATGGTCATCTAAGATCTTTGCAAAGTTTTTAAAACACAGGCTTCAGGGTCTCATACAAGACTTAGAGAAACAGAACCTCAAGGTGAGAGAGAGGGGAATCTGGTTTTTAGGCTCAGGGAATTCTACAGCAGTCTAGCTGAGAAACAGCTAGAGGGCTGGTCAGAAGACCTTGTCCATTGCAGCACCTGCTGGCAAAACTAAATCCATTGGGTCCTATTTACAAAAGTAAATCTACCTGCACCTTAAATTTGATTGGTTGTTGCTGTTGTTCAGTCGCTAAGTCATGTCTGACTCTTTGGGACCTCATGGACTGCAGCACGCCAGGCTTCCCTGTCCTTCACTGTAGCCCGGAGTTTGACCAGAGTTTGCTCAAACTTATGTCCATTGAGTCCATGATTAGGAAATAAAATGGCAGCTAATAGGCACTGCCTATTGGTCCAGTGGGTAAGATTCTGCAACTCCCAATGCAGGGGGTCTGGGTTTGATCCCTGGTCAGGGAACTAGGTCCCACATGCCCCAACTAAGGAACCTGGAGCAGTCAAATATGTATGTGTATGTGTATATAAAGAAAGTGTTCATATGGAATTGGTCATTTTAGATCCATGTCAATGAGTTTTAGTCCAGGAGCGGAAGGTACAAACATCTTTCTTTTCTTTCTTTTTGACTGCAGTGGTTCTCAGCCAGCAGAGACCAGCTCAATGAGTCCCTCAAACACTAGCAACAGAACGCACACTGTGGTTTATGCTTTCCAAAGCACTTTTCATGTTATTTACCTAATCAGTTCTTTCCAATCACCATAACCTCCCTTTAAACAAATAAGCCTGAGTCTGAGGCTTGGGCGGTTATGACACCTCAAGCCACAAAGCGCGTTGACAGGAGCATCTGTGTAGGGTCCTCATGTGACCTGCTGCCACTCAGTTCCCCCCTCGCCCCCTAGTCGGGACTGCCATCCTGCCCTTTCCCCATTCAGGAAGCTTCTCTGGCTCCCCAGCAAGTTCAAGTGCACACAGGCCTGGTATCCAGGCCCACCCAGCCTGGAACCATCTTCTCTCTCCACCTGTATCTCCTGGCTCTTCCCAGCTGGGCTCTATCTCACCCTGCCCGCCTCCCTGCTGGTATTTGAGCTGTTCCCCTGCAGAGCGAGCACCCCCTGGAGGGAAAAGATCGAGGGGAGGGATAGAAGGAGTCCTCTTCGGAGTGGGGGATGCTGGCAGTGGTCCCCTTCACAACACCCTCCAAACCCCCACAGCCAGCCTCACTTCTTCAGCCTCTACCAGTACCTCCTCCTCCAGGAAGCCTCCCCGGCTATGGTTGAATATCCACTGTCCAGCAGTACAGTCACAGACTCTCACTGCCTTCCCTACACATACCTCACGCATACACCGACCATTTTCCCCTTTCTGCCCAGCACCTTAAACTTTTTGAGATATCTCTGTTCATTCCTCTGTCACAGGAGGGGGTGGGTAGATAAGAGAGTGCCACCATCCACGCTGGAACCCACTGTGAATTTATGAACAGAATGGAGGTGACTGACAGAGCCCCCCTCCTGCCACCTTACATGCTGGGGGGCACCAGCAGAAATCACTGCAGGCTACTGTGACCGCTAAAGGTGCTCACTGGTCAGCACTACAGAGTGACCCCGGGTCTGCTTTCTGGCTCCTGGAGCGAAATAACAGAGTCACTCTGGGGTCAGGAGGGCCCGCTTGAGTGGAAAGCTGACATGGAGGAGGGGCCAAGGGGACTGAAGCACTGTGGCCACATGCCACTCTCATGCCATCCTCAGGGCATGAACGTAATGTTTTTCTTTTTTGGCTGCACCCCGAAGCATGCGGTATCCTAGTTCCCTGACCTGATCACATGCCCCATGCAATGGAAGTGTGGTGTCTTAACCGCTGGACCGCCAGGGAAGTCCTGGAATCAAATATTTAAACCCACATCTTGCATCTTACAGGTGAGAAAATGCAGGGTGGAGGGGCAGCAATGAAATTCTATGGCAGTCCTTTCTGCCTTTAACACCTGAACTTGGCCCTGAGGCTGGTGCTTCTCAGTCCTCGTGGTGCAATAGCATCAGGGGTGAGCCCTTTAAACACTTCCAAGCCCCACTCTGCACCCAGACCCTCTGTAGGTGAGACCCAGCTGACAATATATTTCAGGTCGCCAGGGGATTCTGGTGTGTAGCCAAGGGAGGAATGGACCCTGAGGACTGAGACAGCACTTTGCAAACTGTCCCTACATCTCACTGCGAGGCTCCTTGTTCACCTGAGCCAATTCTTTCCTCATCTGTGAAATGGGAATGATCGCAGTCCCCTGGGTCAATGAGTTGAAGCGCTTCCTTAATTAACACTATGACCTGAATGCTTGGCTCCCTTTACTCTGCGTAATGGCAAAGGCCTTATCATCTGCAAATATACTATATATTTTTAGATGTATCATATTCACATTTTTCTGGTTAGCATCCCCTACCTTCGCTAGGCATCGTCCACATCAGGGCCAGGATCTTCGTCTTTGGTTCATTTTGTCTTTTGCTGGATCCCAGTCATCAAGCAACTCACATAGCACTTGGCACACAGTAAAGGCCCGATAAATATTTGTCGAATGAATGAATGAATCACTGTGCCTGGCGCCAAGGCTGGCCTCTGCTAAATGTCACTGGCATCACTGCAGCTGCTGTGGTTGTGGTCACAACTTTCCAGCCTGAACTGCTCACGTCTCGAGCTGCCTCCAATCCTGAAGCCACCCAGGACTTCCCTGGTAGTCCAGTGGTTAAGAATCTGCCAGCTAATGCAGGGGGCATGGGTTTGATCCCTGGTCAGGGAAGATTCCACATGCTGCGGGGCAACTAAGCCCATGTGCCACAACGACTGAACCCGCATCCTTAGAGCCCACGCTCTGCAACAAGAGAAGCCACGGCAATGAGAAGCCCACGCACTGTGATCAAGAGGAGCCCCTGCTCGCCACAACTAGAGAAAGCCCACGCGCAGCAATGAAGACTCAACACAGCCAAAAGCTAATTAATTAAAAACAAATAAAGTCATCCAAAGTCAAGCTGACTGTCCGTTCTTCTGAAACTTGCCTGTGTGCCCTGCTCCTCAGACCTCCCCATCCTGGACACCAGCTGGGAAAAGCGACAGTGTCAAGATTTCATTTGTAATTCTTGGCTGATGAAGTGTCAGAAATATTGGAAAGGCAGAGTCATAAATCTGATCCTAATATAGCATTGAGCTTATTAATGAAGAATAAATCACTGAGGGAAACCTCCCCGGAGTGCTTCGCCGGGGCCTGCGGGGAAGATGGCATATTTATGTGCAAGCATATCGGGTCTTTTACTTTTTCAGATATATGGCCAAGGCGGATTTGTCAGGGCAGTCGCCTTAACATCCACCAATTATATTTTTTCTAGTAAAAATTAATCTCTTCTGTAGAAACCTCCTAAGCATTTATTGGATTAGGACCACATCCAAATATAAAAAATTAAACATATATACACATGGCATAGCACACACCACTGTGGGCCTTTGGCAGGTCTTGAAATAGAATGACTATACTCCGGCACCCAAGGTACTCCCCCAGCGAAAAAATCAGATTGAAGGAGCTGGAGAGGTCCACCTTCACAGCAATCAGGTGGGGAAACCAAGGCCCAGACAGGGGACATGCCTTACTCATGGTCACAGTCAGCAAAATCGGCCCAAGGCCAATAAATGAGACAAGAAACTCTGATCTTTATTCCAATCCCTAAAACATGTCCACATCCTAAGGACTAACCACTGGCCATCCAGAGGTTAGGACTCCACTCTTTCACTGCCAAGAGTGTGGGTTCAATTCCTGGTTGGGAAACTAAGATCACGTTGGGAAATATGCAAGCCACATCAGTTTAGTTCAGTCGGTCAGTCGCATCTGACTCTTTGTGACCCCATGGCCTGCAACACGCCAGGCTTCCCTGTCCATCACCAATTCCCGGAGCTTGCTCAAACTCCTGTCCCTCGAGTCGGTAATGTCATCCATCCTCTGTCATCCCCTTCTCCTCCTGCCTTCAATCTTTCCCAGCATCAGGGTCTTTTCCAATGAGTCAGTTCTTCCCATCAGGCTTCCCCATGCAAGCAGCATGGGTGGCTGAAAAAAAAAAAAAATGAAGTTCAAAAGATGCCCTAATCCCCTCATTGCCCTAATGAGAATATGTTACTTACTACATGGGAAGAGAGACTTTCAGGCGTGATCAAACAAAGGATGGGGAGAGTATCCTCACTGGGTGCAATATCCAAAGGATCCTTGTAAATGAAAGAGGGAGGCAGGAAAGTCAAGAGAAGTAAGAACAGAAAAGAGGTTAAAATAGTGCGGTGGCTTCTAGAAGCCAGAAAAGGCGAGGGAGTAGAGGCTTTTTCTTTCTTTTTTTTTTTTTAATAACCAAGGTTTATTTCTCACTCATGGAATGTGATCTTCATGGGCTGACTGGGGATTCCATTCTATGCCTTCATCGTTCTTCACGCAAGCTCAGTTGCTCAGTGTCTGACTCTTTGCGACCCTGTGGACTGTGCCTGCCAGGCTCCTCTTCACGGAATTTCCCAGGCAGGAATACTGCAGTGCGTTGCCATTTCCTCCTTCAGGGGATCTTCCTGACCCAGGGATTGAACTCACATCTCCTGCGTCTCCTGCATTGCAGGCGGATTCTTTACAACTGAGTGACCGAACAATAGCAATCACAAACTGACTTCAGTCTTAGGAGAAGAAGCCATTCTCCTCCAAGGGTTATCGCTACATGCCCCCCATCCCCTCCTCTTTTCTGAGAAACTAAGGAAACAGTGACTGTTTCCAGGGCATCCCCCCTCCCCTAACCGCCCCCCCACAGGGTCCCCTGTTCTCAGCCACCAGTCCCCACCACCCCTCCTGGCTTCAGGAGCCACAGAGCCGGAAGGCTTCTTCTCGACGGCTCTTTGGGGTCCTGCTCCAGCCTGGGTCCTCAGGGACAGGGAGGTGGCTCAGGGAGCTCCCAGGAGAGCTCCTGGGAAACAGACCCAAATTGAGGGGAAGAGGGAAAGTGAAAATTTGTGAAAAAGAGGTGAGCAGTGGCTGTGGCGGTCGTTCTCAAAGTCTAGCTGGTGGCCTGCCTAGCCTGCCTGGCAGCTTATTGAAGCACATATTCCTGGACTCCTCTCTTTTATTAAGGAAAAGGTGTGAGCTCAGCCACTCCAGGCGGAGCCCTACCAGTTTGGGGAAGTTATGTGACCTCTCCACCACCGTGTCCCTGCCATAACGTGGGGGTTCTGATTTGCACATAATGGGAATGCTAAGGATTGGTATACATACATAAAGCGCGGAGGCAGAGTCTGTGGGTACCCTGCCCATATCTCTCGGGGTCCCATCATCTTGGAGCCCAAAGGACCTAACAACTTTTAGAAAACTTGAAAAAAAATTTTATTTGTTCTAGGCTGTGCTAGGTCTTCGCTGTTGCACCAGCTGGTTGCGGTGCATGGACTTCTCATCGCAGTGGCCCCTCTTGTTTCGGAGCAGTAAGTAATCAAGGCACGAGGGCTTCAGTAGTTGCAATACGTGGGCTCTAGGCACAGGCTCAGAAGCTGTGACACACGGGCTTAGGTGCTCCAAGGCACATGGAGTCTTCCAGGACCAGGGATCGAACTCATGTCTCCTGCATCAGCAGGCTGACTCTTTATCACTGAACCACCAGAGAAGCCCCAAAGGACCTAACTTGTGACTGTCTGAGGGCCCAGAAGTGCCACAGCATGAATGCTCCCAGCTCCCTCAGCACGCTCATCCAAGGACGGAATGGACTTGGTGTATAAATACTCCAGCTCCCTTGTCCTTCAGGCAGATCGCTCTGAGGTATGGGTCCCCCACTGGCTCCCTGACGCCCCCAGCGAGATGAAACCCCCACCACCCACAGCGTGATAACATTCTCCAGGTTAAGCTGCCTTCCCTTCCCTGCCTCTCTTTCCCACTCTCCTGCTGGAATTGGCTCTGCTGCTGCTGCTGCTAAGTCACGTCAGTCGTGTCCGACTCTGTGTGACCCCACAGATGGCGGCCCACCAGGCTCCAGTCCCTGGGATTCTCCAGGCAAGCATACTGGAGTGGGTTGCCATTTCCTTCTCCAGTGCAGAAAAGTGAAAGTGAAGTTGCTCGGTCGTGTCCGACTCTTCACGACCCCATGGACCGTAGCCTACCAGGCTCCTCCGTCCGTGGGATTGGCTGTGAGCACCTCTCAAATAAGGGCTTCCCTGGTAGCTCACACGGTAAACCTGCCTGCAACTCAGGAGACCTAGGTTCAGTCCCTGGGTTGGGAAGAGTCTCTGGAGAAGGGAATGGCTACCCACTCCAGTATTCCTGCCTGGAGAATTCTATGGACAGAGGAGCCTGGCAGGAGGTCTATGGGGTCGCAAAAAGTGGGACGTGACTGAGCAACTAACATACACACACACACAACTCTCAAATAAGCAACTTGCCCTGATTCTACTGGCAAGGAGTCTCTGGGGGACTCTAGGTTGAGATGAGCCCTAGAATAGGGTCTGGCAGCCAGGAAGTGAATTCTCCTTGGCTCTCAGAGTGGAGATCAGGTTAGACCAGACCAGGCAAAGTCAGTGTAGGGCCTTGGGCTGGGCTGTGGCCTGGAAGAACGAGGTGGGGCTGGCTGGAAGAAAGCCTCTGTGGCCCCCACACTTTCCTTTCTTAGATCTGAGCATCTGCCTGCCAGCAAGCTGAGCTATACTCCCAACTCCGATAATCCCTTCTCTCTGGATGCCAAACCCCCTCCATCTGAAATTACCCTTAAGCAGCCCTGTCTCTTGCCCCATCTCCTCTCTTACTTCCTCCAGCAAAGCAAACACTCCTCAGAGACGTCTCGCCTCCAAATCTTGAAACTACCACGTGAAGCCCCGGCTGCCTGGGGCCCCAGCCACATGAATCCTAGTCCCCGGGGCATTGAAGTCACCTCCCCGAGAAATCCCTATGATTTCATCTTCTACTTAATCTTTATTTCGCCTCATACTTTTTAGAACTTCAAATAATTTCTCATTTGTAGTAACTAGGAAGCCATAAATCGTCCCTTTATGTCTGAGGAAAATCAATTGTTATTTGACATTTTACCTTAATATTCCCGACTTCCTTCAACTGTAATAAAGCTTCCATCTGCCTTTTATTTTACAGGCAATTAGTAAGTCACCTTTTAAAAATTTCTCCACATTTTCTATCGAATGAATGCCAGGATCGAAAGGGGAGAGCTGTTTTATGGGATTGAACTCACCGAGCAGAAGGGGTTTATCTGTAGCCTTCGAGGTACCAACACTCGTTAATGGGTTTTATTGATTCGGGGGCTTTTTAACCCTTAGTAATAATACAGGTGTCACCCGCCTGTGGCACTCAGGAGGGGGGTGGGGAGCTGGGGCGGGCAGGGAGAAGCCGGCACTGTCCAGAGAAACCCTTTGAAATGGGATCTCTCCCGGCCCAACTACCCTCTCGAAGGTAAATCACAGCCCAGACACCCTCTATTTTCAAGAGAGAAAGTTTGGGGATTTTTTCCCTCAAATTACCCAGGGGAATGTGAGGCTGCTGCTGTCCACGCCCGCCCCCCTCCATGGGATCAAAGGAAAGAGACCTATCGCTGGGTCTGAGGACCTGGGCGTGGTTCCCAGGGTGCCTCTTAGAGCCTTGGGCAGGTGATGCCAGGAACTCCTGAGGCTCAGCCTCCCCAGCTGCAATGTGGGGAGAAGACTCTCCTCCCTGCCCCCTCCCGGGGCTGCCAGGGTCTGCCCACCAGACCTCGTTGTGAGAAACACTTGGAAGAGCATAGAAGGTGGAAGAAACTATACAATTAACTAACCAGAACTATGGGCACAAGTAGGAAATCTCAGTCCACAAACCCCAGAATGACACCTTCCTTGCCTTTCCAACCTCCCAGGTGGCGCTAGTGGTAAAGAATCCATCTGCCAACGCAGTAGACACCGGAGACACGGGGTTTGATCCCTGGGTTGGGAAGATGCCCTGGAGGAGGAAATGGCACCCCACCCCAGTATTCTTGCATGGGAAATCCCCTGGGCAGAGGAGACTGGCAGGCTACAGTCCATGGGGCTGCAAACGGACCCAAGTGAGCACAGGGGTGTGGCCTGCTTTTTGCTTTTCTAGAACTTGCCCTAATTGGTGCTGCACCTCCTTTCTACAGGGCCTTTCCCCAGAAGATTCTCCAGAACCCCCAACAGCTTCCCTTCTCACCCCCAGTGTCCTTTCCTGCAGGCCATCCTCTGACCCCAAAGCCCAAGAGGCCTTTCTTGGTCCAGACTAAAAGCTAGAAGCTTTAGCAAGGTTAACAAGAGACAATGAAGCAAACAGAGGAAATGCTCTTGGTGGCAGGTTCCGAGTGTTCACTCTAAAATTCTTTCAGCATTGCTAGATTCTTGAGACCTTTTCTTTAAAATGTTGCAGGGGGAAAAAGGCTCAGTCTGAGGCAAATCTTCCCCAGGTGGAGGGCCGGCCTGTGATGGTGTGAGAAGAGGAAGAGGAGGGCCAGGGCTTTCTGCATTCAAAGGAAGCTGCTTGCAGGAATCACTATGTTATTTGCAAGATCAATGCAAAATGAAAATGCAAGGTCCTTTCTTCATGCTTGACTAAGACTATCAAGGCAGCAACAGAAGAGCATGAAACGAGAAGTCAAGGCCCTTTTAAGGCGGGGCCCACCATGAAGCCCTGTCTGCTAGGATGGGAGTTGTATTCCAATCAACTCTTTTCTACCATCTCTCCATGTCTGATCTTTCTTTTAAATTTTTCTTATTTTTATTTTTTGCTATTTATTTTAAAAGACCCAGCTGCTCTGGGTCTTCATTGCTGCACGTGGGCTTTCTCTAGTGGCAGCAAGCAGGGGCTACTCGGTAGTGGCGGTGCTCGGGCTTCTCATTGCAGCAGCTTGCTTCTCTTGCTGTCAGGCACAGGCTCCAGGCGTGTGGGCTTCACTAGTTGCAGCACTGGGCTTAGTTGTCCCGTGGCATGTGGAATCTTCCCAGGCCAGGAATCAAACCCATGTCCCCTGCCTTGGCAGACAGATTCTTATCCACCGTACCACCAAGGAAATCCTCCATGTCTGATCCTAAAAGAACAACACTCTGACCTCACATCTGATGCAAGTGGGTAAGCTGGGGCCTCTTCTAATAATAATAAGAGCTAATACTCACTCAGGCCTTGCCATGTGGCAGACGCTGATTCAGCACTTGGCATTGTATTAACTCATTTAATCCTCCCAACAACCAGAAGAGATTGGTCTAGTAGGACTCCCATTTCACAGATGAGGAAACTGAGGCAAAGAGAGGGTAAATCTTGCTTCAGTTCTCAGAGCTGATGGAGACAGACAGGCTTTGGCAGTTTGGCTCCAGAGTCATGCTTTTAATAACTCCCCTCTGCTGCCTCTCTGAAAAGATAGCAGGAAAATGTCAACAGTGACAACCTCCTCGCTGGAGTTTTTGCTTCTCAGCATTTCTAGCCCAGTCCTTTTCAACTACAGTATCACCACACACCATCTTGAAGTATGTCATAGGTGTCATATTACTAGTTCTAAAGTACCTAAGTCTGTGAAGAATTGAACTTGCTCTTCATAGTCCTTGAGGTAGATTCTTAGGGATGCCAGTAAACGTCATCACAAGGTGTGGGAGGGCAGGAGTAGCAAGAATTGCAGGTCTAGCTTCGTTATTACAGGATGGGAGGAATGCTAAGAGGAAGCCTCTCTCAACACTCAAGCTATCCTAGGGACACCACTGACACCTGGTGGCCACCAGTGGAATTACAGGCCTAGTGTCGGAACGACAAGGCTCGTTCTTTCTCCATCCACTAGCCAGGGAGAGGGACTACATTCCTAACTCCAATAATTACACCTCCCTTAATCCCAAACCCATTAGTCTGAAATTTTCCCCAACCATTACCTTCTTTAATCCATCTCCCCTTTTCTAGTTCCTTAAACACAAAGCAAATCCAGCCATTTCCACGCTTCAGTTATCTTGCCTCTAAATCTTAAAACCACCATGTGAAAGGGCCCTAAATACAGTCACAGAAGGAAGCAGGCTGTCAGCTCTGTTTGACTTGGAAGGACCTCCTGGGGAGGGGGCCCTTAAGGATGGATTAAAAATTAGCCAGGAAGACAAAGGGGAAAGAAACCCCTGGCAGAGGGGACAGAAATGAGCCAGGCTTTGTAAGAAAAGGATACAAGGCATATTTTTTACCAGGATGCACACTATGATTATTATATCATTTCACCCTCAAAAACTACCTTGCTCACCCATTAATACGAGGAAATAAAGATTCAGGGAGATAAGCTTACCTTCCCAAAGTGATCAGATATCTAAGTGGCAGGGCCAGCTTGTCTGATGTGAGTTGTAGAGAATTTGAGCTAGTACAGATCAGGAAAAACTCCAGATCACCCAGGAAAAATAATTAACATTCAGTGTGGCTTTCAAGTGCCCTCATAGTCCTTGGTGCTGAAGCCTGCCCAGTCTTCAGAGGCACTGAAAAGACCATGAGAATCCCACCAAGGCAGCTGGCACTGGCTGTGCTCTGCTTCCATGCAGGACAGAGAAGGCTGCAGACACTGAGATTTACGACAGCCACGGCCTTCGTGACTTAATGGTCAGGAGTTGAGCTATTTCATCTCATCACACCATTTTGCCTAGAAATGGCTGCAAACCTGCATTCCAGGATGGCTTTCAGTCATGAGAGGGTGACCTGTGTATCTACTAAATCATATTAATACTCAAGGCAGCAGGGCTGTGCTTCCTTCCCTCTGCAGTATCTTTCGCCTTCTGCCAGCCATGTTCTTCTCTGAAGGAGAGTCTCTTTGGACCAGCAATGCTGAGAAATGCAGAGGAGGGGCAGTAAGGCCACTCTGGTGTGACCCAACCTTGGGCCATCTGGCCTTCAACACACCCAGAGCTAGGAAAACCCTCGTGGAGCAGCAAATTGCCTTGCAACCCCCCCACCTCTAGACCCCTCAACTCTCTGTCAAGGATTAACATAAATCCCCTCCCCCTTCCCTCCCTTTTTTCCTCCTTTTCCCCCTCTCCACCTCCCCCAGCCTCACCCAGCTGCTCCCCCTCACCCTCCAGGCCCTCCCTGGGGTGGGGCCACTTGTGGAGCAGTTCAAATGAAGGCATGACCCCTTCATCCCAGGGGGCTCAGTTCTTGAATAAGACCCTCCAGAAGGTCTTGTGTATAAAGGGGTTCCCTGTGAAGTGAAAAAAGTGAACATCGCTCAGTTGTGTCCAACTCTGCGACCCCATGGACTATACATTCCATGGAATTCTCCAGACCAGACTACTGAAGTGGGTAGCCCTTCCCTTCTCCAGGGAATCTTCACAACCCAGGGATCGAACCGGGATTGCCTGCATTGCAGGCAGATTCTTGTCAGGGGGTTCCCTGTGTTCCCCCTTAAATGCCCTCCCAAGTACAAGCGTGAGAACTCTTCTCCACACCTGCCTAGGGGTCCAGAGACTTGCTTTCGCACTCCAGGGGGCCAGGTAACGGGGTGGAGATAGAGAAACTTCCCATCCTGCTGCAGCCTCGGTGATCCAATGGCAGGTCCCTGGGCACAGACTGTGGGGCTGTCTCTGCTGGGGGCATCGGCTGATGACGACTCTGGTAGACAGTGTCCCCAGTGACTCTTTTCACCGTCCACTCAGCAGCACTTCCTGACTCAGGAGCTTCATGAACCCCTTCCCCAGATTTTTCCCTAAATCTGGGGTCCCCTAACATCCCTTGCTTACTCCTCCCCTCACTCACCTCTGAAGTCCCACCTTACACTTGCTCAGTCCTTCACTTCAAACTTTCCTTCATTTTTCCTTCATGATGTATCTTGATGGCCCATTAAAAGTCAAATCTAAATCACTAGCTACAGACAGCTGTTGTCTTTGTTTAGTTTTACTCAGTCGTGTCTGACCCTTTGCGACCCCATGGATCGTAACCTGCCAGGCTCCTCGGTCCATCGGATTCTCCAGGCAAGAATACTGGCGTGAGTTGCCATTTCCTTCTCCAGGGGATCTTCCTGACCCGGGGATTGAACCCACCTCTCCTCCATCGCAGGCAGATTCTTTACTGCTGAGCCACCAGGGAAGACCTGAGACAGACAGTTGCCCTTCTAAAAATAGAGAGGACTGGTCTTCAAATCCTCACTGGAAGGAGAGAAGCGTTTGTAACCAACCTTGTTGGACTCATGCCTTCCTTTCACCTTCAACCCCCAGAATAATCAGTAAATTAAAGGAAGGAAACTCAAACAGGCCAGTTTCCATAGTGAGACAGAGGATGGTTCTCCTGGTACCAGTGGGCACTTCCCGCTGCCTTCTGAGGGGTTTACACCCAGCAAAGCGGGTGATGTAATTCTAGGATGGGTCAGCAGGGGGAGTACGGAGCCCGTGGGCGGCCGGCGGGGCTGCAGCGGGACCAGGCGTACGTAGGCTTTCAGCCCCCAGAGCCCTGGACCGACGGGACCCGCGGCTCCTCTCCCTTCAAGGCTCCTTGGAGCCAAAATTTGTGGGCAGGGGGGGGCCAAACGTTGCCAGGGCGTTTCTCGTGCTACAGGGAACCTGGGAGTCCCTGGACAGCGCCACGGCGCTCAGGCCGACTGCGGAAAACGGGATACCTTCCCTGTGCCTGCCTCTAGAGATCTGGTCCCAGCTGGTGGTGGAAAGGCTGAGCATTTCCTCTGTTTCCCGATCTGTGAAATCCCAGGGTTAGCACACCTGAGATCCCCGAATCCCTGAAGGCGGTGTGTGTGGAGGGGAGGGCGCTTGTCCTCAGCTATCTCAGAAAACCCAATGGAAGAGGTTCATCCACCCTCCAGACAGTTGCCCAGAGTGACCCACGTGCCAAGGGCTAACCACCTGGCAGACACTGATGCTTTCTGTGATCCCGAACTAAGAAAGGTCGCCAATGATCAATACAGGAGAAGAAATTAAATGTGACTACATGCAGCTCCTTTGATAAATGTCAACTCACAGAGTCCATGGGAGC